>PIJE02001535.1:121117-122893 GCA_002895965.2 Coryphaenoides rupestris | reverse complement strand
CAAAGCTGCTTTGGTTTTTTTTGTGCCTTCCAGCGGAAAGTGGAAAATGAACTTCACATCATCAGCCCGTCCCATGGGGGGGTCTTTGTGTGGAGCGCGCGCCCAAATTGTGTTTCATCTGCTCGCCGCTTGAAGGCTCTTCTCCGCTCCGCTCCCCAAAGTACGGCGAAGTTCCGCGGCGTTCTCCTCACAACATGTGGTGCAGCTCGCAGCTCGTTAATCTTGTCAGGATTTGGTGTTTATTTGTGCTGGTGGCAGCAAAACGGTGTGTGTGTGTGTGTGTGTGTGTGTGTGTTTGTGTTTCTCTCTCTCTCTCTCTCTCTCTCTCTCTCTGGATGCTTCCCGTGTGCTGATGTGTGTTTTTATTCTCGTTTTCTTCATTTTCCCGCCCAGACAACCAGTTCAGAATGTCCATCCTGGAGCGCCTGGAGCAGATGGAGAGGAGGATGGCAGAGATGGCCAGCCAGCAGCAGAGCAGCGGCGCCCCTGGTGGTGGTGGTGGGTGGTGGCTGGCTCTGGTTACGGCCGGCCCTCCCTCCTCCCCCGGTCCCACACCGGAGCACATGAGCGTGCTCTACCTCACATGCAGATGAAACGGCCCGCTCAGGTTACCGCCAATTTGGAACGCCATTATGAAATAAAATGCACCAGTGCTTCTTTTTTTTTTTATTTCTCCTCCTCCTCCTCCTCCTCCTCCTCCTCCTCGAGGAAATTAAACGGCATGAGGAAAGGAGATGGTTTTACTTGTCATCAGTAAATCAGAATCAAAATTTGGCACCCGAAATTGAGTAATTCAAATGTTAATGTATCTCTTATCGGGAAATCATTATTTCGGGGTTTTTTTCTCCAAAATTAATTATGAATTCGCTTTTTCTTTCCATCAAGTGCCGAGCAAAATACAGCGTGTGTATTTTTTTGGCCATAAATCGAGAAAAAAAGGGAAAAAGATCTGACCCGTCCCCCACCCCCCTCTGCAACAGTGTAATTATGCAACAAAAAAGTTTGATTTGAATAAAATAGGCCATTTGTACACAAGCAATTAACTGGTGCGGCTTTAAATAATGTAGCCCAGATGGAAGCTAATTATAGTCGGCATGCTTTGATTCCGGTTTTCAGCTCCCCCCCCCCCCCCCCCCCTTCTCTTTTCCGGTCTGACTATCACTCCAGGCTTCACTTTGGCTTTTCAGTCACCTCGCGTTTGTTTTGAAATTTGTGACTATCACAGGCGATTACCATTTGTAACAGCATGCGGTGTTTGGTGCGCGGGGAAGAAAGCATGGCCCATAGCTACGGAGGAGTTTCCTTTTCAGTGGCGCACAACAGTGCCCCTCTGTTGTGTGTGTCTGTGTGTGTATAAATTCCATGTGTAAATGGATGCCTGCAAGGTGGCCTGTCTGTAGTGTGTGTGTGTGTGTGTGTGTGCGTGTGCGTGTGTGTGCGTGTGCGTGATGTGTGCATCCACAATTCTGCACGTGTGTGTTTGTGTGTGTGTGTGTGTGTGCGTGCATTTGCGTGTGCGTGTTTGTGTGTGTGTGTGTGCATGCATTTCTGTGCGTGCACCTGCACTTGTGTGTGTGCATTTGTGTGTGCTCTCGTTTGTGTGCGCGCTTGAGTGCATTTGCGTGTGTGTGTGTGTGTGTGCGTGCATTTTGTGTGTGTGCACATGCACTTGTGTGTGCGTGCACATACACTTGTGTGTGTGTGCGTGCATTTGCATGTGCGTGTTTGTGTGTGTGTGTGCATTTCTGTGCGTGCACCTGCACTTGTGTGTGTGTG
>PIJE02001535.1:101117-116117 GCA_002895965.2 Coryphaenoides rupestris | reverse complement strand
CTACTCTCGCCATTGATTTGAAATAATAATAATAATAATAATAATAATAATAATAATAAAAATAATATAAAACTCATGTGAAAACCCGCAGGCACACGGAGCGGGGATAGCGGTGGCTGCATGGCTGGTCTGGTAAAAAGGTAAAGAGACACGCAGGACGCGTAACAATATAGCACCACAACCACGTGCAGGTTACGTTGTTGTCTCCAACCGGACCAATCGGTGTAAAGGTTAGGCTATCAGCTGCTGCAGGGGTCAGGGGAAAGTTTCACCTCTCAGGGGCCTGCAGATCCTTACTAGCAGCACCTGACCCCGGCAGCTCCGTGTTCGGCGAGGCCTGAACCGTGTGACTGACAGGCAGACGGCAGGATCTGATCGCGGGCCGTTTAGCCTCCTCATCCCTCCTCCTCCTCCTCTTCCTCTGTCACGCGGCGCGGCGGCCGGGAGCTTCTCAGGCTAATTGACTTGAATGTCTGATCGGCGGCTGCTGACTCTACACACACACCGGGTGCACGGCACGGACGGGCGGAAGGACATGCGGGGAACATGCACGCCACGCACACACACACACACCACACACACCAAGTGTATGTGCATGCACACACAAGTGCATGTGCACACACCACAAAATGCACGCAGACACACACACACACACGCAAATGCACTCAAGCGCGCACACAAACGAGAAGACACACAGACACACACACACACAAGTGCAGGTGCACGCACAGAAATGCACCACACACAACACACAACACACCACATGCAAATGCCCGCACACACACACATACAAGTGTATGTGCACGCACACACAAGTGCATGTGCACACACACAAAATGGCACGCACACACACACACACACGCAAATGCACTCAAGCGCGCACACAAACGAGACACACACAAACGCACACACACACACACAAGTGCAGGTGCACGCACAGAAATGATGCACACACACACACACACACGACACAAACCACCACACGCAATGCACGCACACACACACAAACAACGAAACACACATCACACGTGCAGAATTGTGGATGCACACATCACCACACACCGCACACACACACACACGCACACACACACCACACACACTACAGACAGGCCACCCTTGCAGGCATCCATTTACACATGGAATTTATACACACACAGACACACACAACAGAGGGGCACTGTTGTGCGCCACTGAAAAGGAAACTCCTCCGTAGCTATGGGCCATGCTTTCTTTCCCCGCGCACCCAAACACCGCATGCTGTTACAAATGGTAATCGCCTGTGATAGTCACAAATTTCAAAACACACGCGAGGTGACTGAAAAGCCAAAGTGAAGCCTGGAGTGATAGTCAGACCGGAAAAGAGAAGGGGGGGGGGGGGGGGGGGAGCTGAAAACCGGAATCAAAGCATGCCGACTATAATTAGCTTCCATCTGGGCTACATTATTTAAAGCCGCACCAGTTAATTGCTTGTGTACAAATGGCCTATTTTATTCAAATCAAACTTTTTTGTTGCATAATTACACTGTGCAGAGGGGGGGTGGGGGACGGGTCAGATCTTTTTCCCTTTTTTTCTCGATTTATGGCCAAAAAAAATACACACGCTGTATTTTGCTCGGCACTTGATGGAAAGAAAAAGCGAATTCATAATTAATTTTGGAGAAAAAACCCCCGAAATAATGATTTCCCGATAAGAGATACATTAACATTTGAATTACTCAATTTCGGGTGCCAAATTTTGATTCTGATTTACTGATGACAAGTAAAACCATCTCCTTTCCTCATGCCGTTTAATTTCCTCGAGGAGGAGGAGGAGGAGGAGGAGGAGGAGGAGAGAGGAGGAGGAGAGAGAAGGAGGAGGAGGAGGAGGAGGAGAAATAAAAAAAAAAAGAAGCACTGGTGCATTTTATTTCATAATGGCGTTCCAAATTGGCGGTAACCTGAGCGGGCCGTTTCATCTGCATGTGAGGTAGAGCACGCTCATGTGCTCCGGTGTGGGACCGGGGGAGGAGGGAGGGCCGGCCGTAACCAGAGCCAGCACCACCACCACCACCACCCACCACCCACCACCAGCACCACAGCGATCCTGGAGACTATCTGTTGCACGGACCAGCGGGCCGGGACTCTCGCCTGCTATCTGCATCCTGCTCGCCTCTGGGTGGAATTTCTACCCCTGATGGACACACTCTCAGATATTAGATGATCTGTCCTGGTGAGTGTGTGTGAGGGAGTGAGTGTGTGTGTGAGAGTGTGTGAGTGTGAGAGAGAGAGAGAGAGAGAGAGAGAGAGGAGAGAGAGAGAGAGAGAGTGTCCATTGATTGAGGAGTGTGTGTGTGTGTGTGTGATGATGTGGCTGCACAATCTGCATGTTGTGTGTGAGTGTGTTTGTGGTGAGGTGTTTGTGATGTGTGTATCCACAATTCTGCACGTTTGTGTGTGTGTGTGTGAGAGTGTGTGTGTGATTTGTGCATCCACAATTCTGCGTGTGTGTGTGAGTGTATGCGAGTGTGTGTGTGTGAATTATTTGTCCATCAATCGCGCTTTTTTTTCCGACCCTACAGTTCCTCCTCCTCGCCGACGGACGCACATGTTCCACGCGTGGCCGTCGATCGCCGTCTCGGAAGCCTTCGTTTTGCGGCTGCATATAGGAGAGGGGGGAGGGGGGGGGGGGGGGGGGGAGGGAGAGAGGGAGGAGGGGGTGGTTCAAGGTGGCTGGACATGTCATCGCTAAAAGACAAGGTCAGACCGGGGGGGCCCTCTGAGCGCCGCGGAGCCTAGCGCTCAGGAGACAGCCCCCCTATGCTACCACCGCCGCCGCCGCCGTACACGGTGCTAGCTACCGTACGCACACACACACACACACACACACACACACACACACACACACACACACACACACACAGACGCAGCCTTCAGTCAAATAGGCTAATAAATCTAAATTTAACACGGAGGGGGGGGAGGGTGGGGGGTGGGCATCTTCGGCACCCTCACCGCACCGGGTGAAGCGGTCCATGTCAGACAACAGACGGTGACGACGGCAACTCAGCTAGCATCTCACTCTGTGGACGCCATTTTGCTTGGGGGGGGGGTTATTGTGATTACCAAACAAACAATAAATAAATAACGAAATAAAGATATAAATATCGCACTGTTTGAGCTCCATCACGTTCACACCAGTGAAACGCAAACACAAATGTGCACAGGGGAGAGAAAACAAACACACACACACTGCACGCACACACACACACACACACACTCTCGCACACACAACACACACACGGGCACAGACGTTATTTGTTCCAAACGGGGTGCATTTCACGCAAACGCCGATACCACTTCCACTGCCTCTTAAATAGCGATTCATTTTAAACGCTTGTTAGTAAGTGCGGTCTGCATGGGGGTGGGGCACCGCATCCACCGTCTCCCTATGAAATGATTTTAATTACTTGGCTTATTATTGTCTTGTTGTTGTTACACCAAAACAAGGCAGAACTCATTACACACCGCCAGACGAGGCAGCTGAGTGACTACAGGGGCCACTACAGGGACACAGTATTTACTTTAAAAAGTATATATATATATATATATATATATATAGTATACACGTATATATATATCCAGTATTTATGACTGAGAGAGAGAGCGGCACAGAGAGGCAGTAACACAAGATGACAAAAGAGCACAGAACATAATAAATAAAAATGTAAATGTAAGTAAGAACGAATGACTAAATAAATTAGAAATGAAAGAATGAAGAAAGTAGTGAAAGAAAGTTATAGTTTTGGCTCGGGGCGATGTCTGTCTGTCTGTCTGTCTGCCTGTTTTATCAAACAACCTTTAGTCTAAACTGTGTTATTAATTATAGAGAGAGATGTTTAGTTCGCTCATCACACACGCGGGCGGACTTCTTCTGTGCTTCAAAGTTTCAATTAAATCCAACGCTTTCGTCGCGTGACCCCCCCTGTGACTGTAGTGTGAGAACATGCGCTGAACTCACTGACACCCTAACTCTCTCATCTTTCCCTCCGTTGGGTGCTGTGCGTGGGTTCATGGGTGTCGTGTGTGTGTGTGTGTGTGTGTGTGTGTGTGTGTGTGTGTGTGTGTGTGTGTGTGTGTGTGTGTGTGTGTGTGTGTGTGTGTGTGTGTGTGTGTGTGTGTGTGTGTGTGACCGCAGGCACGGAGAAGCACGAGCTGACCTCCTGGGCCAGCTTCGACTCCATCTTCCGCTTCTTTGGCGAGGCCCTGCGCACGGCGGAGGAGGAGGAGGAGGAGGAGAAGAAGGAGAAGGAGAAGGAGGACATCATCACGACGCGGAGCAGCTCCCTCAAGAACAGACACCACCACCAGGACCTCTAGAGGAGGAGGAGGAGGAGGAGGAGGAGGAGGAGGAGGAGGAGGAGGAGGAGCCGCGGCCGTGATAGCGTCCGACAAATCATCACGACTGTTCTAACACGTGTCTGCTTTTATTTGCGTGTGTGTGCCTGTGTGTGTGTGTGTGTGTGTGTGTTGACGAGGGTAAAGAATAGTTTTGTTTTTCTTTCATTACCCCTCCCCCCCTTTTATTCAGTACTTATCTCCATCTTTCCCCCTCTTCCCTCACTCTCTCTCTCTCTCTCTCTCTCTCTCTGTCTCTATTTCTCCCTTCCGGGGCCTTCCCTATCTCTCTATCTCTCGTTCCCACTCTCGACTTACCACCTGTCATAAACACAGAGGGTTGTTGTCGAGAGAGAGAGAGAGAGAGAGAGAGAGAGAGAGAGAGAGAGCGCGAGCGAGCGAGTGACGGGTCACTGTGTATACATCACAATATCGTTTTGCATTACTTCTAGATGAGCGCAACTGTCAAAGCAATATGGCGCCCGAGTGTTGCCGCCTCCCCCTGGGCTCCGGCCCGGCTGCGGCCCGGCTGCGGCCCGGCTGCGGCCCGGCCACGAGTAGACAACATTTTTTTTTACCTGATTTTGTGGTCATAGAAAACCACGAGGTGTGTGTCTGGGTCGGCGGACAGGCAGGAGAGGGTGTTGGGTTGGCTTCCTTGTTTTTAAAGGTATGAATATATATATATATATATATATATATCTACAGTATTACAATATAAATATATATTCTGTCTTTCAGCCGCACTCAAAACCTCAATATTTTATGTAGGCTATTTTTCCATAATAGGTTGTTTCTTCTTGCAAAAAAAAAAAGATGTAATAAACAACTAAAAACGGTTTATTTTTGAATATTTGCTTCATGTGTTTGATTTCAACAAAACTGTCTACGTTCTTGTATCTCGTGTGGTTTTTTGGTTTTGTTTTGTTCGGCCATATTACAGTTTATCTTTTGTTTGGTTCCATCTTCCACATTGATATCTCTCTCTATCCCCCCTCTATCACTCCTTCTCCCTCTCCCTCTCTCTCTCCTCCTCTATCCACCTTCTCTCTATAGCTCTCTCTCTATCTCTCTCCCATCTCTTTCTCTCCCTCTCTCTCCTCCTCTCTCTCTCTCTCTCCTCCTCTATCCACCCTCTCTCTATCTCTCTCCCATCTCTTTCTCTTTATCTCTCTCCCTCTCTCTCTATGTCTCTCTCTCTCCCTCCCTCCCCAGGGTCCTAAAGCCCCGACCTCTTTGCTCATCCTAATCAGCCAGTGCAGTAGTTTATCTCCAGCTAGAGTAATATTATAAATAGCCCCTCGTATAAGCACCTGCCGCTCTCCGGCCCGGATGCGGATGCGTCCCGGCAGAGATGCATTCTGACAGGCGCTGCGCTCGGCGCTCTGTGGTGCACCTCTGTGTATAAATCACAATACCGTTTTGCATTACGTCTAAGTGAGTGCAAATGTCGAAGCAATATGGCCCCGGAGTGTCGCCGCCTCCTCCAGGGCTCCTGCGGCCCGGCTGCAGCCCGGCTCCGGCCCGGCTGCGGCCCGGATGCAGCCCGCGTATGTGTATACAGTATTACAGTATAAATATATATTCTGTGTTAAACTTAAACATAACCCTAGCCCTAACCTTTACCCTAAACTTAGCCATAACCCCAACCCCAACCCAACTCTAACACTAAGCCTAGCCCTAACCCTGACCCTAACGCTAACCCTAGCCTTAACCCTAACCTTAGCCATAACCCCAACCCTAACCCAAACTGCTGCAGCCCGGCTCCAACCCGGATGCGGCCCGGCTCCGGCCGGAGAGAGAGTGAGGAAGGGCGGGAGAGAGAGACAGGGAGAGCGCCGGGTCACTGTGTATACATCACAATACCATTTTGTATTACTTCTAGATGAGCGCAACTGTCAAAGCAACATTAACCCCCAACCCCAACCCTAGCCCTAACCTTAGCCATAACCCCAACCCTGACCTCAGCCATAACCCCAACCCTGACCTCAGCCATAACCCCAACCCTGACCTCAGCCATAACCCACCCAGCGGCTGCAGATGCATTCTGCCGGTGTCAGAACAATTAGAAGCGCGGCACAGAGCGCCGAGCACAGCGGCTGTCAGAATGCATCTCTGCCGGGCCGCAGCAGTTAGGGTCGGGGTTATGGCTGAGGTCAGGGTTGGGGTTATGGCTGAGGTCAGGGTTGGGGTTATGGCTGAGGTCAGGGTTGGGGTTATGGCTAAGGTTAGGGCTAGGGTTGGGGTTGGGGGTTAATGTTGCTTTGACAGTTGCGCTCATCTAGAAGTAATACAAAATGGTATTGTGATGTATACACAGTGACCCGGCGCTCTCCCTGTCTCTCTCTCCCGCCCTTCCTCACTCTCTCTCTCGGCCGGAGCCGGGCCGCATCCGGGTTGGAGCCGGGCTGCAGCAGTTTGGGTTAGGGTCAGGCTTAGGGCTAGGGTTAGGTCTAAGACTAGGGTAAGCGTTAGAACTAGGGTTAGTTTTAGGGCAAGGGTTAGGGCTAGGGATGGGGTTAGGGTTAGGGTCTAGAGTTAGGGTTGGGGTCAGGCTTAGGGCTAGGGTTAGGTCTAAGACTAGGGTAAGCGTTAGAACTAGGGTTAGTTTTAGGGTCAGGTTGAGAGTAAAATATTGAGCTTTTGAGTGCGGCTGAAAGACAGAATATATATTTATCCTGTAATACAGGCTAGGAGGACGGCATGAGCTCGGTTCAGGCCGGTGTCAGGACAATTATAGGCGCCGGGCACGCGGGCCATTTAGGGTTAGGGTGGCTAAGTTTAGGGTAAAGGTTAGGGCTAGGGTTATGTTTAAGTTTAACACAGAATATATATTTATACTGTAATACTGTATACACATACGCGGGCTGCATCCGGGCCGCAGCCGGGCCGGAGCCGGGCTGCAGCCGGGCCGCAGGAGCCCTGGAGGAGGCGGCGACACTCCGGGGCCATATTGCTTCGACATTTGCACTCACTTAGACGTAATGCAAAACGGTATTGTGATTTATACACAGAGGTGCACCACAGAGCGCCGAGCGCAGCGCCTGTCAGAATGCATCTCTGCCGGGACGCATCCGCATCCGGGCCGGAGAGCGGCAGGTGCTTATACGAGGGGCTATTTATAATATTACTCTAGCTGGAGATAAACTACTGCACTGGCTGATTAGGATGAGCAAAGAGGTCGGGGCTTTAGGATCCTGGGGAGGGAGGGAGAGAGAGAGACATAGAGAGAGAGGGAGAGAGATAAAGAGAAAGAGATGGGAGAGAGATAGAGAGAGGGTGGATAGAGGAGGAGAGAGAGAGAGAGAGAGAAGAGAGAGGGAGAGAAAGAGAGGGAGAGAGATAGAGAGAGAGCTATAGAGAGAAGGTGGATAGAGGAGGAGAGAGAGAGGGAGAGGGAGAAGGAGTGATAGAGGGGGGATAGAGAGAGATGAAGAAAAATGGAACCAAACAAAAGATAAACTGTAATACGGCCGAACAAAACAAAACCAAAAAAACCACACGAGATACAAGAACGTAGACAGTTTTGTTGAAATCAAACACATGAAGCAAATATTCAAAAATAAACCGTTTTTAGTTGTTTATTACATCTTTTTTTTTGCAAGAAGAAACAACCTATTATGGAAAAATAGCCTACATAAAATATTGAGGTTTTGAGTGCGGCTGAAAGACAGAATATATATTTATATTGTAATACTGTAGATATATATATATATATATATATATTCATACCTTTAAAAACAAGGAAGCCAACCCAACACCCTCTCCTGCCTGTCCGCCGACCCAGACACACACCTCGTGGTTTTCTATGACCACAAAATCAGGTAAAAAAAAATGTTGTCTACTCGTGGCCGGGCCGCCCGCCAACCCCTATACCATAACCCCAACCCTGACCTCAGCCATAACCCCAACCCTAACTGCTGCGTCCCGGCAGAGATGCATTCTGACAGCCGCTGTGCTCGGCGCTCTGTGCCGCGCTTCTAATTGTTCTGACACCGGCCTGAACCGAGCTAATGCCCTGCCTTGCCCAGCTCTCTCTCTCTCTCTCTCTCTCCCTCTATCTATCTATCTATCTATATACATGTATATATATATACAGTATTATAGTAGAAATATATATTCTGTCTTTCAGCCGCACTCAAAACCTAAATATATTATGTAGGCTTTCTTTCCATAATAGGTTGTTTCTTCATGCAAAAAAAAAAGGTATAGATTTAATAAACGGGCCGGAGCGCCACCTTCTCTCTCTGCCTCTCCCTTTCTCTCTCCTCTCTCTCTCTCTCTCTCTCGCTCTGTCCCTCTCTCTCTCTCTCTCTCTATCACTCCCTCCCCCTCACTCTCTCTCTCGCTCCCTCTCTCTCTCTCCTCCTCCTCTATCCACCCTCTCTCTCTACTCTCTCGCTCCCTCTCTCTCTCTATCCCCCTCTATCACTCCCTCTCTCTCTCCTCTCTCTCCTCCTCTATCCACCCTCTCTCTCTCTAGCTCTCTCCCATCTCTCTCTCTTTATCTCTCTCCCACTCTCTCTCTCTCTCTCTCTCTCTCTGTCTCTCTCCCATCCCTCCCCAGGGTCCTAAAGCCCAGACTGTTTGCTCATCCTAATCAGCCAGTGCAGTAGCTTATCTCCAGCTAGAGTCATATTATAAATAGCCCTCTCGTCTAAGCACCTGCCTCCGCCCAACATCTTAAAGGTGGCTAATGACCACTTTGTTTGCTCTTCTCTTACATAGAGTAAGAGAAGAGCAACTTCTTCTTCTTCTTCTCTGTCTTCTTCTCTGTCTTCTTCTACACTACACCACGTGTAGACAAACTTTTTAAACTGATTTTGTGGTCTTGGCTTCCTTGTTTTTAAAGGTATGAATATAATAATAATATGATATATATATACACACACACTATTGCAGTATAAATATATATTCTGTCTTTCAGCTGCACTCAAAACCTCAATATTCTATGCAGGCTATTTTTCCATAATAGGTTGTTTCTTCTTGCAACACACAAAAAAATAAAGTATAGATTTAATAAAGAAAACAAAAAAAAACGGTTTATTTTTGAATATCTGTTTCATGTGTTTAATTTCGGCCAAACTGTCGAGGTTCTTGTATCTCGTATGTTTTTTATTTTGTTGTCTTCGGCCCATATTACACTTTATCTTCTGTTTGGTTCCCGTTCTTCTTCTCCACTGATGTCCGTGGAATGGATGTGTGCGGCTGATTGAATGTGATGAACGTGATGAAACAAACACAGCAAACACAACCCTGCGCGGAATACGAACAATTCGGGGACACTGAGCAGATTTAAAATCACTTAGAGTCAAATATCAAAATGAGTTTCGAGGATATTTCATCCCCACAACATTCATAAAGCCCCCCCCCTCGATATATTGCCTTACACATGTCAGGGAATCCAAGGTTTCAATATGATCCTGAGCCTGAATGATATGTCCTCAGATGTTGGATGGAAATTTAAGAGAGAAAAAAAAGAAAGAAAAAAAAGTGTCAGAAGAGGAACCCAAGGCTCTAAAATAAATAATGAACTCCACAAAGCCTGGCTGTGTGTGTTATGAACACTCAGGGCTTAATGGCATACATCTCTAATGTCCCAGGGCATTAAGACACAACTCAAATGCCTTAAAAAAGCCCCTTTCTCAGACACTATCTTTCTTTTCTCTCTCTCTCTCTCTCCATGCTTCCACTGTCAGAATACTTTGCCCCCCAAACCCTCCCCACCACCCTCTCTCTTTTAAGACTGTTGCAGTCATTTCACTTTCCTTTATCGATTGTCTACCTACCGCCACCCGTGTGTGTGTGTGTGTGTGTGTGTGTGTGTGTGTGTGGTGCAAAGGATTTGGGGTGCACTGTGTGTGTGTGTGTGTGTGTAGGGGGGGGTGGGGGATTATCTCCCCCACCTATAATGAGACAACTGGGGCTGATGGTTGCAGACCTAATTTCCTTTTAATTTGATTCACATCTCGGCAGGTTCCTGCAAAGAAGTTCCCTGCGTTATTTGATGTGATGGGTTTCATTTTTCCAGAATAGCCCACCAGTGTTTCTCTCTCTCTCTCTCTCTCTCTCTCTCTCTCTCTCTCTCTCTCTCTCTGCTTCTGTTCAAATTTCATTTTCCTCATGAGGAGGAGAAACTGCTCGTTTTTCATCTTTTGCGCTTCTTGTTGTTGTTGTTCTGCTTCTGGTTTTTGGAATAAACAACACACTGTTCTCTGGCATTTTTTTTAATAAAAACCACATAAGCCATAGAATGGACAGAGCCAGCCTTAAGCATGTTATAACAGTACAGTCCTCAAGGTATGAGCAGGGTGGGTTAATTGTAAATACTGGTTATGTTAATTTTCAGATGATGTATATGTTGTCACATAAATGAAATGGTAATTTTTAGACTTTTTATCCGTTTGAATTGAGGGACAAATCTCGTTTCGTTCATCCATTTGCGTCCTACAATTTATTTTTGGATCTAATAAATGAGACTTTTCTGGGACGTGTTACTTTTACAAAAAAATGTATTATAACAATATTGTGAATTATAACAATATTTTCATGACATTGTAATGGCATCTTTGATTAACTGATCTCCACTTTTTATTTGTAGTTAGTAATAAATAATAAGCCTAATAAAGTTATTAAAATAAGAAACTATTTGTGGGCCTAATCGTTGAAGTTATTTAACCCATTTTACTTTTTGAAGTTATTTCATAAATGTACAAAGATTTATTCAGAATCTTAACACGTTGTAGTGGCTGCAGGAAATCTAAATGTTTTATTGTTTTTAGTTGTGGCAGGGATTACATTGCATTATAAAGTGTTTTAGAAGTTTTAGAAAAGAAATACTACGCATATTTGAGCTGAAATTGTATAGGCCCCTATTGCTTGTTTATATACAGTTCTTCACTTCTTAAAACGTTTAACTCGAATTTAACCATGATCATTGAAAAGAAAATCTATTTCCCATCGGATATTTTAGATGTTTTGAGTTTTGGTTTTTTGACAGTATGCCAGTCAAATGATTTATATTATAGTCTATACGTGGAATAAGAATAACTACTCTTAAAGCTCTTTCAAATTCCAAGTCAATGGGAGCACTTAACTGGTGCATTTAACTGATTATATCCTGCATGAAGGAAACTTAACTAGAAACGTGTACTGTAATTCAATTTGGCCATTAATGTCCTCCCATAGTGAGTACCATCCCAGCGTTATGTGTTTATACACAACACCCCCCCCCTCCCTCTCTCCGGTGCTACACCAGTAATAAGGCTGTATATCCACCCCCCCCCCCCCCCCCCCCTCCCCCTCCCCACTTTCCCACCGTTTACTGAACGAATCTGCTTTGTTACCGTTTCTCCCTTGCACCCAGGTGGGCCAAAATAACACGTAACACTCCGACATGTTGCATTCATTGTATTATTATTGTCTTCTTCCTGATATGTGAAAATATATCAATTGTATTTGTATTACTGCATATATATATATGTGTGTGTGTGTGTGTGTGTGTGTGTGTGTGTGTGTGTGTGTGTGTGTGTGTGTGTGTGTGTGTGTGTGTTTCTTCTATCGAAAGGTGACTCATTGTGTATTTCAAGTACAGCCCTAGCCTGTGAGCTATGAAGAAAAATGTCACAACTGTCTCCCCTGTCTTTTATTTCTCTGTTTTCCCCCCCCCCCCCCCCCCCCCCCCACCCCCTCTACTGATCTCTGGTATCCCCACTGCCACGCAGTCGTGAGGTGTGTGTGTGTGTGTGTGTGCGTGTGTGTGTGTGTGTGTGTGTGTGTGTGTGTGTGTGTGTGTGTGTGTGTGTGTGTGTGTGTGTGTGTGTGTGTGTGGTGTGTGTGTGTGCGTGTGTGTATGTGTGTGTGTGTGTGTGTGTGTGAGGGGGGGGGGGGTAATTTGATAGCAAGGCGAGGTCAAGACAGACAGAGAGCTGTCCATGGTGCTACAGCGGAAGCCTGCTGGATGTTATCATCAAATTAGACCGGACAAGTTTCAAATCGATGCCCTAACCCCCCCCCTCACCACCTCCTCCCACACCCCCCCCCCCCCCCCACCTCCCCCACACCACCCTCTCTCCCCACGGATGTGTCTGCTGGTGGGGGAGACCCGTACTGTGAGTTAAACTCGTAACAAGTCCCACCCCCGCCCCCACCCCTCCCTGACAGGTCAACACCTCAACACACACAAACACACACGTCGCCTGTGATGCTGTGGCCCCGCAGGTCAGGCGGCCACACTGTGTGTTGACGAGATAAGCAGCAATCCCACTGAAAGCTGCGGCTCTCCTATGAGATACAAGAGCTGCTGCAGTGCAACCGACCGATATTTCTAAGCCTAGAAATCTTTACGTTTATTATTTGGTATTTTTTTTTTGTACGATTGCATTGAAACGAATTAAAACGGATATTTTGCGTTCGACACATTTGGGCCTAAGTGGGCGATTTAATTTAATTAGGCCGATAGACTATTTATAGCCTTTGGGTGTGTTATTGGTTTTGGGGATGAGGGAAATGTATTTCATATGGAGGCTGAGAGTGGGAAAATGTTATTAAGCTCCGAGAAAGGACGCAAACAAATTTATGCTTTATTTATCTCTAGAAAGTTTGTTGTAATAATTCGCAGCGCAGGATAATAATTAGTTTCTGAGCCACAGTTCAGGTTGTTGTTGTGTTTTTGTTTATCTGCCCCTTGTGCACAAATAAAGTTATTTAAATTTGTGTTTCAAATAAATGTGTAAAAAAATGAATAAAATGAACGCTTATTATACACATTCAATTAATGAGCTCAAATGTATCGACGGGAATGGAAAATAAATATATAGGTTATATTAGTAATTGAAATAGTTAACAATTGTTAATAATTCTCAATAATTTTCTTTATTGGTATGTCCTTATTAATGTATAAATAACTGCAACTCAACGGAAGATAAAACTATCTTTCGGCCTATTGTACAATTATTTTTAGACAATTAATTTAGGCCTAAAGAAACACAAACAATAGGCCTACAATATATACAAAAAAAACACTTGGATAGCTTTGAATTACAGGTTAATAGGTTAATTTTAATATTTAACAATATATGTTCAATGTTACAATTCTTTGAGGATTGTTAATAGCGTTAGACGGCGTCATCATTGAATCAAATAAAATACACGCGATGGAGAATAATATTTTAGGAATGCATTTGTAAAAAAATAAATACTAATAAAAATAATTATCAGGTGAGTCGGGAAGGCGAGTTCGGGTGGGCCTGCATGATCCACCATCCGTAGAGAAGAGGAGACGGAAAATAAATCAGAATCATCAAATCATAATAAAATAAAATATTAAAACAAACAGCAACTTGGCTGCTCTGTTGTTCACTTGGCATCATCACAGACAAAACTCACAGAGCACCCACCTCACACACACACACCAGCACCCACCTCACACACACACACCAGCACCCACCTCACACACACACAACAGCACCCACCTCACACACACACACCAGCACCCACCTCACACACAACAGCAGCACCCACACAGCACCCATCAGCATCGCCTCTCACTCACTCACTCACTCACTCACTCGCTCGCATGCTGTCAAACCATCCATCCGCACCACCTCCACCCAACCTCCACCTACCTCCACCCACCTGCACCCCCCCCCCCCCCCCCTCATCACCACCACCCTGCTGACTCAGGTAGCAAACACAATGAGGTATAAAGCAACGAGGAGGAGAAGAAAGCTATTCAACTGGATGGAAAGGAAAGGAAAGGGAAGGGAAGGGTGGTGAGAGAGAGAAAAAAAAAAAAAAAATAAAAGAGAGAGTGAGAGAGAGAGAGAGAGAGAGAGAGAGAGAGAGAGAGAGACGTGTGGTTAAGTGTCTGATGTCTGCTACAATATGAAACGTGAAGGGACAAAGTCTAAGACGCCTACGAGGCATGTGGGGAAGAAAGAAGCCGGAACTGCAGGCCCTATATAATAACATCATCATCATCATCATCATCATCATCATCATCATAATAAGTATAATAACTCGCCTTTACCGTGGAGATTATATATATTTATGTATATAGATAGAATGGTCTTTGCTGTGCTGCTCGGAATCGGCCCACGAAATGCGTAGAATAAAGCGCACCACACCTGCCAGTCCGGTGCTAACACCTTCTTCCATCCCTCCTCCTCCTCCTCCTCCTCCTCATCCTCCTCCTCATCCTCCACCTCCTCCTCCTCCTCCTCCACAGTTCCGCCCCAGAGCTGTCTATGTTTCACCGGGCCCTACAGAGGGGCCCCTGTGCTGTGCTGTGCTGTGCCGTGGAGCTAATTTGAGTTCATTGGATTGCAATAACTTAATTTGGAGAGAGAGAGAGAGAGAGAGAGAGAGAGAGAGAGAGAGAGAGAGAGAGAGCTGTCTCTTATACACATCTAGATGTGTATAAGGACTCATATCTTTACGGGAGACCACTTGGGGTGGGGGGGGCGGGGGTACTGGACGCCAAACTGATCATTCAATTCTCTTCTTCTTCTTCTTCTTCTTCTTCTTCTTCTCCTTCTTCTTTTTGACGAGAGCGTGACGCGGGGCGGCGAGGGAGGGGGTCACCGTAGGAACGCCAAACTATGCGATCATTCGAATTCTCTTCTTCGT
>PIJE02001535.1:86455-99562 GCA_002895965.2 Coryphaenoides rupestris | reverse complement strand
CCAAGTGGTCTCCCGTAAAGATATGAAAGACCACAATAATGTTGTCGTCTCTGAATGTGTAGGAGGTCTATAGGAGGGCCCCTTGCCTATCAAAGATGGAGTGATGTCTATTGTAGGCCATCTTGATTAGAGATTGACACACACCTACAGTATAAGATAATTATTACCCGACCTGGGAAAAAAAAGTCTCCAAAGTATCCTAAATGGTTCGTTAAGAAGTTGGCACTATTTAATGCAGCGGCATATCTACTGATGCTA
Organism: Coryphaenoides rupestris; assembly: GCA_002895965.2. NCBI lineage: Eukaryota > Metazoa > Chordata > Actinopteri > Gadiformes > Macrouridae > Coryphaenoides > Coryphaenoides rupestris. Next base: position 99,304 of record PIJE02001535.1, on the reverse strand, counting down.
TTTTTTTTAATTGATTTTAATTGGTATAATATTTATCTAAATGTTCTCTAAAAAAGTATAATTAATTTAATTCCCAGTGGTAAGAGTTGGAGAAGTGTGTAGGCTAATCCTGCAGAGTTGCGCCCACTTTTAAGGCTTCTTGTAAATTAGTTAGTGTTTGAAGACACATATTTCACGCACACGCACACGTACACACACACACACACACACACACTATACACACAGAGAGACTGGTGATTGAATGCGTTTCTTTTATTTGTGCAGGGAAGTCCGCACTTGTTGTTGGGAGGTTAATGGATAGATTAATGGATAGATTTATAAAGATTTATTGAGGGAGCGAACATGTCACCCAGCCGACGGCCGACTAAAACACTCAAAAGCTTTGACATTTCGGGCCCTCTCGGGTGCTACAGCCTGCCTACCGTACCGTACCGTGAGGCCTACCCTAATGGACTCAGTAATGTCAGGTGTAGTAGGCCTGTACAGAATAGGCCCCCATTCACTGCTCCCCCTGAAACTATAGAGACAGGCCTACATACGTGCATCTCTCACACGCGTTTCGGGGGGGGAACTGGCCATTATCTACTGCTCTGTCTGTGTGGAATACGTCCAGTGTGTTCCCAGTGTGTTCCCTCAAATGGGGACGCGTGTACCCCTAGGGGTGCTTTGAAGGACTGCAGGGGCTACTGGTCTAAAAACGACGAGGAGAGCGAAGGAGTCTGTATATAAGCTGAGAAAGATTCATTCACATTCATGTTGTCTGTTGTGTCCTTGTGTCAGTGTAGGCTAAGACCAATCCAAAGCCTTCTGACTTCGGGTCACGTCGTGCAAGATGTTACATGCTGGGAAAAACCTGACAAATATCTTCCCACCAAAAAAAATGATTTGTGCTGCACGGCAGTGAAAGTGGGTAGACATTCTCTGACAGCGGGGTGCATGACTAAAAATAGTTTGAGCACCACTGCATCCACAGCATCACAGTGGTATACGGGAGGATTTACTGGTGAAAAGGGAAGGGCAGGGGAGTCTGGGAGAGAAGAATGGGAGAGAGAGAGAGAGAGAGAGAGAGAGAGAGAGAGACTGTTTGATGGAGCTCTCCTGCAGCAGCTTTGAGACAGCTTGTTAATTAAAACCCCCAAGAGATGATGAAGCCGGAGAGTGGAGCCACCGTCCATATCAGACCACTGCTAACCACACTGACAGCAAGTTACTTAACAAGCCGAGCCCCAGCTTTGTACTATAGAGGCTCAGTCCCAGAGCTTTTTATCAGGACGCTCCTCGCACTGAGATATTTTAATTCGTTAAAATCCCACTGTGGCTGCTGACAGACGACAGGATATATAGTCCAAGGATGACTGCTTGTGCTTTAAACTCCACGACGCAGGCTTAAATGTGTGGTACATTTGATTAAGGTTTAAAAAAAAAAAAGTAGCCCAACAGACGGATTACTATGGGCATAGGTACAGCGTTATTGATTTCCCCTTGCCAGGTTCTCCATAGGAAAATCTAACACATTAAAGAACGGATACAGAGCACACCAAGTGGAAACACGTGTGGCCTTCTGTTGTGTTTGTTTTGGGAACGAATTTTTTTCATCTTCTGATCAATTTCAATCGAGGTCATTACGCGTTGCTGCCCTGTGATGCATTAGTCCACCTTTTGATTGAACCCAAGGTCGGCCCTCCGGATCCCGTTTCACTCGGCGTGCATGCGTGAGGTGACGGCCTTCTCCCCACACCCAGGATACCTATTGTTAAATAATAATAATAATAATAATAATAATAATAATAATAATAATAATACTATTAATAATAATTGAAATATTCATCCTCTTTTCAGATGTCCAAGTGCACACAACAACTCGCACTAAAAGGCGTTGTTTGATGCCGCATGCAATTCAGCGCAGTTGATGTGTTGTTGGGGGGGACTGGGGAGTGATGTCCTCTGTGTCTTGCTTGTGTGTCCTGTGTGTGTGTGTCCTGTGTCCTGTGTGTGTGTCCTGTGTGTGTGTGTGTGTGTGTGTGATGCAGCTGGCTGCGGAGCCCAGGTAAGGTGCACCTGGAGAAGGGAGATACCACCCAGGAGCAAACACAGGGGGCGGGGGGGGGGGGGGAGGGGGGTGGTTTGATCTCATATGTAGACACAAAAGGCGACTGCAACACGAGGCAATTCATGTAGGCAGCAGTAGCGTCCACAGTGTGTATACAGCACACACACACACACACGTTACAGTACAACAATATCAGTATATTTTGCTATTTTGCATGTCAATCAGCCTATGTGAACACACACACACACACACACGCACACACACACACACACACACACACACACACACACACACACACACACACACACACACACTCACCCACCCACATGTATGTATAGATATATAGACACACAAACCTATTTTATACATATACATATTTTTATTAGAGTAATATTTTCCTTTCTCCTTCTCCAGCACCTGCCCGTGTTTTGTCAGCCCTGTGAGTTGTTATTAAACTAACTGCAGCATTTGTCTTTTGTCACAATAGGCCAACGACGTTGCATTACAATTACAGTTGTTACTACTGCTGGGCCTTTATGGACGAAGACGGTCGAAGATGCTTTGTTCTTTTTGTAAAACCCCCAAAAATACTTGACTTCACTGAACGTAACTTTGACATAGTCTAGTGGGCCTAATTACTCTGGCAATAAATTATTGTCAAGATTAACACGACAGTTTATTAATAGAATGTATTATTTATTATTATTATTATTATTTATTATTATTATTTTATTATTGTTAGAAGTATTATTAATAATAATATTATTTTGGTTGCCATTGTTATTTTTTTTGTTAGTGGTATTGTGATTATTATTATTATTATTATTATTATTATTATTAGTATAAGTATTATTGTATTCTTTATTTGATTCATTATTATAATTATGCAGTAGTTAGGCTTGTTAATATGTAGGCCTAATATTGGGTTATATGTAAATATATGTTTGTTTTTTCTTGTGTGCTTTGTATGCATGCAATTTGCAGAATAAACATTATTCGTGTAATGATGCAATTAACGAATTAATTTCATTTTGCAAACTTTGTTGATGTTGCACGATGATTACACACTAAATATAGGCTGTATAATATGGGCCTATAATATCGATTATATTACAACAAGTCAACCGATTAGCCTAACATATATTTAATTTGTAATGATTATTAAGTTCCAGGAGAAAAAAATAATACAAGTCTTTTCGACTGTGTATTGAGGTTGTGGTTTACAAAAAAAACCTAATTTAGGATATAATTTAATTTGGCCTACAGTTGGTTCATTCTTAAACATAAACATAAACCGTCCACGACGCAGTTATAATTCCCCAGCTCTTAACCGACTAAAAACGAAAGTGCATTGAGATGCGTGTGTGTGTGTGTGTGTGTGTGGTGTGTGTGTGTGTGTGTGTGTGTGTGTGTGTGTGTGTGTGTGTGTGTGTGTGTGTGTGTGTGTGTGTGTGGTGTGTGTGTGTGTGTGTGTGTGTGTGTGTGTGTGTGTGTGTGGTGTGTGTGTAGTGTGTGTGTTGGTGTGTGTGTGTGTGTGGAGATGGGGGGGTCTCTCGCGGGGCGCCATCTAGCACACACAAGTAGAAACTAAAAGACACAAGAAAACGCAAGACGAACAAAATAAATACAAAATACAAAATACAAAATGAAAAATAAATACATAAATAAAGAAATAAAAAAAGACCCCACAACAACAATTATATGGCTTTGGTCCGTATAAATAAATATATAGCCTACTGTTTATGAATTTTGGTTTCTGTGATGTGATTTATCCATAATTAATCGCAATTAAATAATTGCTTACTGTTTACTATTTACAACAATTAGCCATTAATCCATTCTTGTATGTTTAATGTGTTCTTTTTTCATTATTCAATCGAATGGCAATGCGATGCCTCATCGAAGGGGTCAAAAAGGCCAAATCAACGAATGAGTGTCCAAACAGTCTGAACAGGATAACTTGGAATGTCACCCGGGTGACGAAGGGGACGTGACACCCCACTTGAGTCCAAAATCGATACTATCATGCCTAAGCGCCACACACGCACACACACACACACACGACACACAGACACACACACACACACACACACACACACACGCACACACACACACACACACACACGCACGCACACGCACACACAATACATCTCGTGGTCTCTAGTGTACTTTCAGATCAATTTGCAGTATCTGGTGCTTCACTGTAGTGCCGGAGAAGCATTGAGCGCAGTGCGTGTTTTGTCACGCGTCCTCTCTCCAAGTAAATGGACGGGACGCGACCGTATCAGTAAGTAAATGGCCGTGGCACTCAAATAAAGCGTTAATGTGCCGCGAATCCTTCACAGCGACGTGCTCAAGACCAGCCCGCACTTCCTCCAAGCGTACAGCACAGATGACGACAAAGCAGCATGTCCAGCTCCACAGCGCGCAACAATATGGAGACAACGTTATGTGTATGAATATATCTACACCCACTGATTGCTTCATGCGCGACATTATTAATAGAAATAAAGCCCAGGACGTGAAGAGGCTCGCCCATTATTAATTCAGCAATCAGCGGAGGGAAGGTTCAAGCCAACATCTTGATGCCGTTTAATGGGATTCATTGTCCCCTATGGCCCGGGCGCGCAACAAGACCCGGACACAAACCCCGACACTCCAGATGATAACATCACAGGACGCGCACGGAGTTGATTGGATAAATACTGCAGGCCCGCGTCACGCGTGTGGGGCTGTCGATGACGTGGTGGTGGTGGTGGTGGTGGTGGTGGTTGTGTTTATAAATGTTTAAATGTTTATAAATGAACTGGAAAAAATACTCAACTCGAGGCAATCACACGTGTTATAACACCATGGGAATAATAATAATGCTAAGAATATATCTGTTTTTTGCTTTGTTTTTTTGTATTGGCCTGCATATTGAGTTAAACTATGTCAAAATGTCCTGCTTATTAAAGGTATAGCTTGGAATTACAATTTGATCAAAGCCTAATCCAGCAAGGCTGCAAACTTCCCTAAACATAGCACAACTAATACTATTTCCAAATATTAAAAATGATAGTAATTTAAATTGATAGAGGGTTGCGTACTGTGTGTGTGTGTGTGTGTGTGTGTGTGTGTGTGTGTGTGAGGAGGGGCGCTATGTGTGTGAGAAAGAGAGAGAGAGGGAGAGAGTGAGAAAGAGAGAGGAGGGAGAGAGGACGAGAGAGAGAGAAGAGAGAGAGAGAGAGAGAGAGAGAGAGAGAGAGAGAGAGAGAGAGAGAGAGAGGAAACAATAAAAGAGACCAAATTATCTCTTCACATTGAAAGCATGATGGGGAAGAGTAATGACTTGTCATTTTAAATATAATTAACTAATTGAATGGATGGATGGATGGATGGATGCAATAGGATGCATGAAAGTTATGCATGCATCGACGGAGGACGGATGGATTGGATTGGAATGGATGGATATTAAGGAAACAATCGACATATATATACTGTATCAGTAAGCAGATTGGCGAGGTGAGTGTCATCTTTATTATGCAAGACCAAATTGAATAATCCCATAATCGGCGCGCATCTATCAAACTGGAGCACAGGCTGTGCGTACTGCTTAATGGGTATATCCTTGTCCACAAAACTGCGACGTCTCATTTAATTCCCCCCCCCCCCCCCCTGCCCCGCCCCCCTTTTCTTGTACAATGTTTTGTGTCTATAGGCTATGAGGATACAAAGACCCCTTCCCCAGCACAACGCCTGCTGCTGCTGGCTGCTGCGGCTGCGGCTGCGGCTGCTGCTGCTGCTGCCTGCTGCTGCTTGCATGCATGCGTGGAGTGGAAAGAGTAGAGATGTGTGGTGCGACGTGGGGCCGTGTTTGAAGTATGATGAGCAGAGAGCTTTGTGCGCATTCTCTTTCTTTCACTCCCCTTGGCCTCAAATACGCCCGCTTTCAAATAAGCTTCTCTAACAATCCCAGGCCAACACTCCACCTCCCTCCATTCCCCCCACCACACCCCGCCCCCCCCGCCACCGCCACCTTGTCATGAATGGGGGGCGGCTGACCTTTGAGGCCGTGTGTCCACTTTTCGTCCAGTTTTATCCAAATAAGCCCCCCGCCCGCCCCTGCCTCATCTAGGGCGCAAGCAAGATGTGGTGGGTGGTGGTGGTGGTGGTGGTGGTGGTGGTGGTGGGTGGTGGTTCAGCCATGGACGGATGTTTCAAACCATCTCCGATTCAATGTTGTAGATGAAGAAAGTCCAAAATACACGCATTCCTATTTTAGAAATTCGACTGTGGAATATCAGACCCACCACCACCACCACCACCATCATCATCATCATCATCACCAGCCGCATCACACCACCCCCCAAAACTCACCATTCAAATTAGATGCGTTTATTTCTGCTTGGACCTTTGAAGAGAAAGGGGTCGTGTCACTCAGAGACAAGAGGCCACTCCGTAAACCCACCACCACCCACCACCCTCCACCCACCCTCCACCACCCACCACCTTCCACCCACCACCCCCTTTTACTCTCGCTCTTTCTCCCACCCTCCTTTTTCTCTCCCCCCGCGACCCCCACTCGCTCTGACACACACACACACACACACACACACACACACACACCACACACACACACACACACACACACACGCACACACGCACACACGCACACACGCACACACACACACACACACCGAAGGATCATGTCATGACCATTGCAATATAGTAGGACCATGGTGCCGCGGTTGACTTGGCTTTCTACAGTGCGTGCGCATGCGTGTGTGTGCGTGCGTGTGTGTGTGCGTGCTGTGTGCGTGCGTGTGTGCGTGTGTGTGTGTGTGTGTGTGTGTGTGTGTGTGTGTTGTGTGTGTGGTGTAGACGCATTTATCAACGTGTTGCCTCTGGGCCGTACATGGACAGAGTGAAAAAATATCTCTCCATCCATCTGTCTATCTATCTGTCTGTCTATCTGTCTATATATCTATCACTATCTATTTGTGCCATAGTGTATTGCTCTGCTTTAAATAATTAACCAATAAATCAGACGGAGTAGTCAATTAATCAATTAATATGTGTTTTAATCAATTAATTGCTTAATTAATAAATAAATAAATAAATTAATTAATGGGTAATCTACAGATTAAATCTTTATAGTAAAAAAAAGGATCACAAAAATATCCTGTCTCAACAGGAAATGCAAGTGGTGTTGAGTAAGACTGGGGAACCATCTGGAGCGCATTACTGTAATATCTCTGCAGAGCCCGGCCGTTATCAGGCAGGTAAACCCCTCACACTGCTACGATATAGAACTGCACTTAATGAATTAACATATTCATTAAATATGTTATTTTGTTTGTGGCAGATCCAACCTCCCCCCCTCCCAACCCCCCCCCCCCCCCCCCCCCCCCCCTCCTCTCCGTTCATTGACTTGACGTTAGTCCGTTAACATTTTTGAAGGGATTATGTAATGAATTGCTTGGCTCATTAACGCGGCCCGTTAGAATTAGAATTGCTCTCTAGCTTTGGAAGTCTTTAAAATTGTTTGGGGACCGAATCATGATCCTTTTTTATTTCAGGTTAAATTTGGAAACATGCTACCCCCCCCCCCCCCACACACACACACACACACACTCTCCCCCATCCCCCCATTTAAAAATAGCAAAACAAAAAATCCAAAATCACACACAACACGCAAACAACACACACACACACACACACACACCACACCACCGCAATGCCCACACACACACACACCTCAAACCTCTCACTAAACACACAGGTCAATATAACATAGCATGATGCGTTACAGGGCCAATATACTGTATAAGTGACAATTCTGTCAATTAAAAAAGAATCATTTGTGTTAAAAAAAAGTGTGAACACAACTTCTACTCCGCAACACTCATCCTTATCCACTCAATGGCCTCGGTTCACTTTACCCTCTAAGATGTAAACATTTGCATTAACATTACATTTACACTTTGATTCAGTGATTTATTTTCACCAGCTCCCTTATAGGCTGCGGAACACCCCCCTCAAAATGTCACTCTCCACTTTAGATGCCACGTGTTGATGAATTTGTTGTTAATGACAGTCGGAGGAGAGACGCACACGGTCCACACACACACACACACACACCCACACACACCACAACACGGCATACACACACATTCCGACCCCTCACTCCCCTTGGCTTTACTCCCAGTTTCACTCCAAAGGGAACACACAAGCACAGACTGACAACCAAGAACGAGGGAACGAGAGAGAAATTGAAGTTGGGGTAAGAACGACAACGGGAGAGAGAGAGATGAGAGAGAGAGGGAGTGGCGGGGGGGAGAGAGGGGAGGAGGTGGGAAGAGAGAGACGTCAGAAAGCAGAGAGAGAGAGAGAGAGAGAGAGTAGGCGGGAGGGAAGGGAGAGAGACGGGGAGGGGAAGAGACACAGAGAGAGATGAGAGGGGAGAGGAGAGACGAGAGTGAGAGAGAGAAGAACACAGGAGGGAGGAGAGAGGAGAGAGAGGGGGGGAGGAGAGGAGGGGAGAGAGGAGAGAGAGAGAGGGGGGGGGGAGAGAGAGACTAATAAAAAATATGAGTCTTACTTTTTTTTCTCCCCCTCATCCAGGACCTCCGTGGCTGCGTGGTTGACAGAGCTTGACCGATCGGCGTCCACTCACTCACTCACTCACTCACTCACTCCAATGCGTAAAGTCTGTAGTACGTGAGTTACGCACACAGCATCCCGCTTTAATCACCTCATATATTTCTGGACCCGTGTCCCGCACCCCCCGCACCCCCCCCAACCCCCCCCCCCCTAAAAAAAAGCTTTAGAGGAGAAGGAGAGGAGTGCAGATTGAGACATATTGAGCCCGCTTTAAAAGGATCATTTCATGTGGGAGGTTGGGACACAGGGTTCGGACCCGTGACTGGCATTCCGGAGCGACATGCATATTTTAAAACAACAAAGCGAGATAGAGACTAGAGAGAGAGAGAGAGAGAGAGAGAGAGAGAAAAGGAGAGAGAGATAAGAGAGAGGAGAGAGAGAGAGAGGGGAGAGGGAGAGAGAGAGGGAGGAGAGAGAGGAGAGAGGATAGGAGAGGAGAGAGAAGAAGATAGATCAACAGCTGTCATGGATGGGTGGGCAGCGCTGGATAATGAAACCCAAGATTAGCCTCCCTCTCTCTCTCTCTCTCTCTCTCTCTCTCTCTCCTCCTCTCTCTCTCTTCTCTCTCTCTCTCCCCCCCCCTCTTTCTCTCTCTATCTCTATATATATATATATGTGTGTATAATGCGTATGTGTATGGATAATGCGCAAGTAATCCAACATAAACCTGCGCTGTCACTTCTACACCGTGCATTAACAACGCCATGTGTGTGTGTGGTGTGTGTCAAAAATAAAAGGCGCATAAAGGCACAAAATAACAAATGTGTTTGGTTTGTGACGAAATAAAGCAGCGAGCTGAGAGACAAAGGCGGGGACGGCGGTGCGCACGGTGCGGTGCGGTGCGGTGCGGTGCGGTGTGGTGTGGTGTGGTGGTGTGGTGTGGTGCGGTGTGGTGTGGTGTGGTGTGGTGTGGTGGATATCTCTGTTAGTTGTCAGCCTTCATCCACCGTGGCTATGGAATGCTAATGAGCGAGGGTTCTCCCCTCTCTCTCTCTCTCTCTCTCTCTCTCTCTCTCTCTCTTCTCACCACCCCTCCACCCCTCTCTCTCTCTCTCTCTCTCTCTCTCTCTCTCTCTCTCTCTCTCTCTCCTCTCTCTCTCTCTCTCTCTCTCTCTCTCTCTCTCTCTCTCTCTCTCTCTCTCTCTCTCTCGCGCTCTCTCTCTCTCTCTCTCTCTCTCTCTCTCTCTCTCTCTCTCTCTCTCTCTCTCTCTCTCTCTCCCTCTCTCTCTCTCTCTCTCTCTCTCTCTCTCTCTCTCTCTCTCTCTCTCTCTCTCTCTCTCTCTCTCTCTCTCCCTCTCCCCCCCCTCCCTCTCTCTCTCTCCCGCCGCCGGGGAGAGATGCGGATCGATAACTGACCCGATGGTTTTGGCCAATGCATGCTTTATTTATTTATCTATCTGTGCACCATGCAGGCAATGATATTATCAGCCTTGAACGTTATATACAGCGCACGTCTTCCTAAATCAACACAAAGGGATCGCTTACACGGCGATCTGTCTCTGTGCTCTCTCTCTCTCTCTCTCTCTCTCTCTCTCTGTCTCTCTCTCTCTCTCTCTCCTCTCTCTCTCTCTCCTCGCCACCACCTCCTCCCCTCTCTCTCCCTCTCAAACACACTCCCTCTCTCTCTCTCTCACTCACTCTCTCTCCCTCCTCCTCACCACCACCACCACCACCACCACCTCTCCCTCTCTCCCTGTTTCCCTCTCTCTCTCTCCCCCCCTCTCTCTCTATCCCTCTCTCTCTCTCTCACACACACACACACACACACACACACACACACACACACACACACACACACACACACACCACACACACACACACACACACACACACCACACACTCATACAACACAACACTCACACACACACACTCACACACAACACACACACACACACACACACACACACACACACACACACACACACACACACACACACACACACACTCACACACACACACACACACGCACACACGCACGCAGAGGCGTCCCCTTATGTTACATTCACAACTGGGGGATAGTTTATGCCCCCGTAGGGCTGGGATTTGATCCGTGGCTTAAAGGTTTCCTGTGAGGTCTGCACATGTAGAATGTAGACAGCCATGGAGCGGAGAGGCAGTACTACAGTAGTAGTAGTATTCACAATAATCACTCGGACAACAATTGTTAGATAAGCGTCCCACACCCCCCACCCCCACCCCCACCCCCTCCCGCACACACACACACACACACCTCCACCCCCCTCCCTCCACCCCCTTTCTCCATCGACAGTCTCTTTTAGTGTCACGAATTATTATTATTATTATGGAGTCCATGTATTATTGTTGAACACACACACGGTTATGGAGCTGAGGCTGCTGGCCCAAGTAAAATATTGGCCTGGCCAAAGAAAAAAAAAAGAAAAAAAAGATTCAAACTCTAGCCCTATCAGTTCAATTAGAGTCCAATTGTAACATTTTTTTTTAAATGTGTGCGTGTGTGCGTGTGTGAGTGTGTGTGTGTGCGTGTGTGTGTGCGTGTGTGTGTGTGTGTGTGTGTTTTGGAGTGCGCAGTGGCCGTGGTGGAGGGTGGGTGGACTGCTGAGGGTTACATGAGGTTTGTTAAAGAGGTTCGCTGACAACTTGGGATAATAAATGTTTTGCTGTCACACAGATATCTCAGACGTGAAATCGTACCCAGCTGCTTGTGCAAGCAAACAAATAGGCCCATAGTGCGGGGAGTTCTTTTACTGGTGGTTTGATGAATGAAACCAGACAAAGGTAAATGGTTATTTAACTCATTTCGGGGTAACAACTTGGTAACCCAGTTTCCGAAATTATCGAGACACAAATGGGGGGGGGTTGGGGGGGTCTCTGTGTGTGTGTGTGTGTGTGTGTATCAATCTCCCTCAGGCTGCCCACCAGCGCAGCTGCAGAGCAAAGACGTCAGAGCTGGGTTATGATAGGACACATAATGAATATAATGAGCCACTTTTAGATCTAATGCCAATAAATAACGAAGCCCATGTCCGCGCATGTGCACGTTTTAATGGATAATAAAATATTACAATAATCGTTGCAAAGAGAATTTTCTTTAAGAAGAATGTTTGTCAAAAACAATGATTTCAGCGTCTCTCTGAAAATGTGTCAGGTTTTTTTTTTAAATATGCCTTTTTTGTTCCCCCTGTTCTGTAAGTATTGTCTACAAGTATTTATTCATTAGGAACATCTGGTCCTAATTATGTGTTGTTATGTGTTTTTTTTCTTAATTTAATCCTAGTAGGCTATAATATGTGCTCAGTTGAATATTTAAATATAAGAGGGTTTAAATGGGGCCTCTTTATCCATGCATTATGAACAACAAGCTATGTGCATGTGTAACAGTAACACCAATTTGCCCCCTGTCTGTATTATAGTCATAATATCCGAGAAATAAAGTCACGATTGCCATCGCAATGTAATAATCAGTAAGCCCATATCAAAACATAATCACAAATCATCGCCAAATACAAGAACAATTACAGATATGGGCAACGAAGGCCAACTGGAAATAGTCTACAACCCGTTAGCAAAAATGTAAAAATGAAACAAAATAGTAATAATGCAAAACTAAAGCAATACTGCATGAAATCTGTGTATAGCTGCAGAATTTAAGATCAAATTGTGCGACAGTATAGGAGAAAAAAAAACAACCTGGAGAAAATGTGAAAGTGACCGAAACTTCTTCAGCAAACAGCAAGCATTTGTAAATCCAATAAAAAAATACAATAAATATATTATTATAATAATAATAATAATAATAATAATAATAATAATAATAATAATTGAAGCATCAATACCTGGGCCTATAGAGAGAGCATCTGAGGACAAGACACGCAGGAACACACACACACACACACACACGCACGCACACACACACACACACGCACACACACACGCACACGCAAATAGTTCAAACTTGTGATTGTGTAAATCGACAAGCACCACCTAATCTATAAATAAAGCAGCTATATCTCGACTGCCTCGATACATAAATCCAATGCACATTGGCTCCGTCCATCTCACACTCCGCAGCACCACTCATATGTTCTCCAGATGACGGCATGAACATAACGTGTCCAATGATGAAGAAGTGAATATAGACATGTAGTAGTCATGTGTGGCGTTGTCACGGGACA
>PIJE02001535.1:78955-81455 GCA_002895965.2 Coryphaenoides rupestris | reverse complement strand
TGCAATTATTATTCATGTACACCTATACATTAGTAATAGTAGTATTATATGTAAGTATTGTATATTATGGAAGTAAAAGTAATAATATATATATATATCTTCGCTTACGAAGGTACCATGGAAACAATATTTGATAATTAGCAAAAGTCAGCAATATTTGTCGTGACATTCGAGATTAAATGTAATGACATTCGACGGTATTAGTTGCAATTTCATTCAGGGCATTCTTTGATCTGAGTCTGCTAGGAATTATTCCCTGTCCCCATGAGCATGTGTTTGTGGCAACGCAACTCATAAATGCTTCAGCTCCCCTCCATCATCATCATCATCATCATCATCACCACCACCATCATCATCATCATCGCCACCACCACCAACACCAGCACCGGGCCATAGTCTGTCTCCTATTCACCAATCTCACATCGCAGCTTATCTTATAATACTATTGTGATTATTAGGATAGGATATTTTGTAATGAACCTACTCCTGGACGTATCTGGGCATATGTCCATACATTAAAACCAAAAGAGCGCTCTCTCTCTGTCACTCTCTCTCTCTCTCTCTCTCTCTCTTAATCTGGGTTTGTTTACACGTCTCATGCTATGGCTGTAAGTGACACGAACATGTATGCAAGTGGCTCTGCAGCAAGCTGTTGTCAAAACACTGCCAAAGCAACGCGTATAGCCCCGACCTGACAGCCACGGTGCCCATGCATGCCTTCCTCAGCCGTTCCCCGTCTGTATGTCTGGTGTGTGTGGTGAGTACGGTGGTGGTGGTGGTGGGGGTGGGTGGGTTGGGGGGGGGGGGGGGGGGCTCTCTGTGTGTGTGTGTGTGTGTGTGTGTGGATCGCACCCACCTGATGTAAAAAGCACTATCGCCTTGATGCAGCTGTATTCCGCCGAGTCCACATGCAGGGCCTTCAGCTTCTCCACCTGTTCCTGGAAGATGCGGATGTGGTCCATGAACGCCACGACGCGGTCCGCGGACATGGGCGAGGCGTGCAGGCCCGCCGCGGCCAGCAGCGGCGCCACATGCAGCGGCATGGAGCACTGCGCCGCGTTCAGCACAAACAACTCGCTCCACGTCAGCCGCAGCAGGGACACCTGGTCGGTGATCTGCAGGTCGGGGAAGAAGGGGATGTTGCGCGCCCACTCCACGGCGCTGAAGAGCAGACGCGCCGCCAGCTCGCAGATGTTCTCGATGCCCATGATGTTGTTGGGCTGCATGCACTGGCTGCCGTAGCGGGACGTGGGGTAGGGCTCGGCGCGCAGCAGCAGCGAGATGTAGCCGGAGAGGTAGCAGTGGCCGTTCAGGGGGTCGCCGTTGGTCAGCGCGTACTGGCCCGGGTTCGGCTGGGTTGGAGGCATTCGTCCTCGCTGAACCGCTGACGAAAAGAAAGAGAAGGAGAGGAAATGTGCATCCAGGACTGATACTGAACAACACATTGTGCGCGCTGGTGTGTGTGTGTGTGTGTGTGGTGGACAAAGCAATAAAACGCTGTATATACGCCTTAAACTGCCGAGCTATAAGCTATGGTAGTGTTTCTGCTCCAAGACTTCAACTTCATCATTTTTGTGTAAATACAATAAAGCCTGTGACACTATTGGCGTGCATGTGAAGGCCTGTGTCTCACTATAGGAGGCTGCCTTTGTATTTTTCGAATTGTGAATTGTGCATTTGGGCGTAAAACAAAGCGCATGTTCTCCGTTTTCTCTCCACTTTTGGTCACCCATTCATCGGTCTTGCCCCATTTTTTTTAATTTTGTACTATTTCAAATATACAGACCAGATACCAATATGTCTTTACACCAACATAAATAATATTTCCCTATTGGCCGGTGACCTAAACAGAGATAATTGAATAAATTAGTGGGTCATTGGGTGTAGTTGAACACAATTCCTGGATTCCCTGTTACCTCGACACGGTTGGGGAATACACATCTATTTTTCTTCTGAAATGTAATTTTAATTTCGAATTGGCCCTTTTTGACCCCTACAAAAGGTCACACGGAAAACTATACGTCTCTTGTGATGCAGTGCACAATTAATAAATAAGGGATACTTTATAAATACACCACTGCTCTATTTAATTGCGTAGACTATGGTAAACTCCAGCATTAATGCGAATAGCATTTTTGGGTTGGATATTTTGTGAAAATTCTCATTTAACACGGGTTTTATTTTTTGATGTACGGCCTCTGATGCCTCTGATGATAGCAGGCAACACAACTTCATTGAGCAGGGCTGGGGTGTCAGCATATGGGCGGCTTCAAAGACCTCGTCTAGTGCTGTCTGTTCATTTTAACACACACACACACACACACACACACACACATAAGCCCCACTATACAAATCTAAACTCTAGACTATGTTGTACTACGTATAATGCACGCGTGTACAAGCAGAGGGACACACACACACACGCACACACACACACACACACACACAGATGCAAACACGACACGCACACACCCCACCATACACCCACCCACACACACAC
>PIJE02001535.1:56073-78112 GCA_002895965.2 Coryphaenoides rupestris | reverse complement strand
GCAAACCAGACACAGTCCCTTTGTGTATTGTGTGTCTCCCACATTCTCTCCCGCACACACAGATATAGAGATATGTACCGCACCACACACCACACAGCTCCACCGGCGCACACACACACACACACACACACACACACACACACACACACACACACACACACACACACACACACACACACACACACACACACACACACACACACACCCGTCTCTCTTCTTGCACAGCCGCTTTGAAACCCATATGAAATATTCCTGCTCAGTATGAATTATTTGGATGTGCTCAAGGCTTACACGGGAAATTATCAACAAGATAATAAATAAGGCAGACAATTAAACGAGCCTTTTATACGCGCCTGTGTGTGTGTGTGTGTGTGTGTTTGTGCGTGTGTGTGTGCGTGCGTGTGTGTATTTCTAAGCCGTCGGTACATCTCCACATAGAGAGGAAAATAGCCCATACTAATCCCTCCTGCGAGTATTTTATTGGAATAAAAGCCTGGATCTAGAGACTGCGGCTGTGTGCCTCCACCCCACAGCCCCCCCCCCCCCTTGACCTTAACGCCTGGCAACATGGCAGCAGCCCCTGTGCTCTAGTCCTAGTGCTCCTCTCTCCTACTACTACTGAGACCTCTCTATATCTATACGTGATGGATCACAGGGGGGGGGTGGGTGGGTGGTTGGGGTGGGGAGGCTTTTACAAAAATATATTCACCTTCCCGCCGCATTCCCACTTTCAAGCACTTCTTGAGCCGGCAGTACTGGCACTGGTTGCGGTGGTGCTGGTCAATGGGACAGTTCCTGTTGGCGCGACACGTATACGTTAAGTTCCTGCGCACGCTTCTCTTGAAGAAACTTTTGCAGCCCTCGCAGGTGAACTGGCCGTAGTGCTTGCCGCTCGACTTGTCCCCGCACACCACACACTCGATGTGCTGCTGCTGCTGACTCTGTCCCGAATTCTGGGTGCCCTTCTCCCCGGCGGCCCCCGGCGTGGACGGGGGTCCCGGTTGACTCGGGGTGTGCGGGGTGTGCGCCGCCGCCGCCGCCGCCGCCGCCGACTCCCTCGCCGGCTGCTGCTGCTGCTGCGCCGCCGCCGCTGCGGGGTTCACGTTGCCCGGCCCGTTGAGGGGTCCCCCGCCCCCGCCGGGCCCCACGTCTTCCTGCGGATCGCGCCACACGCTGACTACCATTGCCATATCTCGGCCACGGAAAGTGCTGTAGAGCGAAATGTTCGCAGTTGTGTGCGGCGCAGGTCGAGGAGAAAAATGTAGAGGGGCAGGGAGGGAGGGAGGGAGGGAGATACGGCGGAGGAGATGCGCGTCAAAACACGGGATGATGTCTGGTGGTGGTGTGGTGTGCGGGTCGGGGCGGCGGGCGATCGCATGGGGTTTTTACGCACGGCGACTATGGGCGCGATCAATGCATTCAAAATAGCGCGCACGGCGATATGGATATGGATGAGGATGAGGCACCCCCCCAGATCAGGACACGCAAGTATCGGGAGGCCAGGTCCAGGGTAAATTGCAGACAGCCATCCAGGACCTCGAGTCTTGGGAACGGGGGAAAAAAGCCGAGAGAAGCCAGACGCGTACCCAAAATGTGTGCAGTTCTGTAGAAAATAGCCACACACAAAAAAAGAAGGAGGAGGAGGAGAGACGACTCGCCGCGGGTTCACATGGACGCAGGGACGACGAGCAGAAAAGACCAAGACGCGATCATCCAAAGTGCTGCTGCTGCTGCTGCTGCTGCGGAGAAATAAATTCCTTTCTCTTTTCTTCCTCCTCCTCGCTCCTCTTTTACTCCCCGTGTCTTCTCCTCCTTCTCCTTCTTCTCCTTCTCCGTCGTTGTTGTAGCAGTAGTAGTAGTAGTGGCAGTGGTAGTAGTAGGGAAAGGGGAAGGATTTCACATCTCTATATTCTTAAATAAATCTCACCATCTCGCCCATGCGTGCAGCCAGCCAGGCAGCCGCAAAGACACAAAAACCGCCTCTCCGAATAAGTGTCCATGTAGTTGTGGTTGTAGTTTAACCCTCTCCAGTAGAAATAGAAAAGGATAAAAAAATGTCACAAAAAAAAAAGATATACCCCTAATAGAATATGCAAGAAGAAGAATAAGAATGAGCAGCAGCAGCAGAAGAAGGAGAAGAAGGAGAGACCCGCAAAAAATGAATGCGCTTAAACGAGGCAGGACCGGCTACAGAGCAATGTTTCCGAAACGGGGGGATCGGCTGCTCCGAAATGTCTGTAGTATATAGTGAACTTTGACACGACTATTGAAACTGACACGTTTCTATGGAGATCGCTGCGCCTTATATGGTGCCCAAGTGTCAAGGAGCCAAGAGAAGAAGAAGAAGGAGAAGGAGAAGGAGAAGGAGAGGGGCGCTCTCGCTGGCTGGCGACTGATAATCCAAAGAACAGCGACTGACTGGGTAGAGCCCTGCAATGCATGCTACTGGAGGAGGGAGGAGGGGAGGAGGGGAGAGAGAGAGAGAGAGAGAGAGGAGAGAGAGGGAAAGGGAGAGAGAGAGAGAGGAGAGAGATGAGAGAGAGAGAGAGAGAGGGGAGAGGGGAGAAGGGGAGGGGGAAAATGGGAGGCTATAGAGGTTAGCCAAGCCTCTTTCTCTCCATTGCGTTAGAGAGTCCTCCATCCGTTCCTCGCCGAGGCTACCCTACCTACGACTCATGGGGTGGGAGGCAGGGAGGGAGGGACGGAGGGGAGGGAGGGAGGAGATGGGGTGAGTGGGGGGGCTGTGGGGGGGGTGGGGGGGGGGGGGCGGGGGGGTCTCTGACAAGCACAATTTATACATTGAGCTCACTATTTACTTTGAAACCTGATTAGTATGGGCCGCGTCTATTGTGTCACAAAAAGAGGAAGAAAAAAAAAAAGCCTGGATAGAGTATCCGAAAACCGGGTGGAAAAAAAAATGACCGGGGACAAAGCTTTCTTTACGCAAGAGAAATAAACAAACGTGTACCGCCGCCGCTGCCGCCGCCGCCGCCGCCGTCGCCGTCGCCGTCGCTGCTGCTGCTGCTGCTGCTTCTTCTTCTCCAAAAGGGACTCTGAGGGGCTCAGATTTGCCCCCCCCCCACCACCCCCAAAGTTTCAAATGGTTCGTGTTAAACCGTTATCTTTATTATGAGTATTATGAGTATTATTAGTATTATTATTATGAATGCAGCGGGTTCATGATTGTGGCGACACTTCTGTTCTGTTTGGATTTTTTTTTTTATTCCAGCATGCGCATTGCGGTATATCCTCGGATACAGACGCTACACCGACGCGTAAAAAGCGCACAAACCCCCACATAGTGTGAGGAAACGTGTCCATCTGATGCACCAGGCGAATGCAATGGGTGGGAAAATAGCGTATTGTAACAATAATAATAATACAAAAATAGTAGTATTATTATTCATATTATTAGGCTACTGCTGCTTTGGACACATCGCATGCGCAACACCGCCGACAGGAACATTGAAATAAGGTGGATAATAATAATATGAGCAATATTAATCGTTCGTCGTCCATGCATATGCTATTATGTGTCACCAGATCGCCCCTAATAATGGCGTTATAATACAAATGTGTGTGTGAAGTTGTGTGCAACGTCGCGGGGATTCTGCACGTCCAAGCGCGCAAGGTCTGGATCGCGCTGCCATCTAGCGTACGATGCGTAATTACAACCTAATTGCGTCCATCACATTACATTTTAAAATTCAAAAGATGCATGTGCAGCTGCAATTTAGTGCAGCTCGCCTTTTTACTTTTACTATCCCTCCCCCCCCCCACACACTTTAATGAGTTGGATGGAAAAACAATATTAATTAAACTCCACAAGTCCAATGTGTGCCAATCCTATACTCGTTTAAGTGGCAAATAGGTGGAATTAGCTGGGAAAATAATGTAAAACACACACTTCTGACACATTAATGGTGCTTATGGATAACACAATTAAGTATATTAATGATTGCTAATTGTGGGTGGGTGGGTGGGTACAAAAATAACAGATATCGGCTCATTCGTGCGTACTTCCCCAAAATATAGGAGCAAAATTAATAACAATACTAATTGCAGCTTCCAAATGACAACGCATTTAAATGGTTTTCAAAGTAGTTTCGGGTTCTTCGAGTCCATAGAGATATAAACGCAAATATATTGTGGAGCGTAAAAAAGTCCCCCCTTTTTGGAGAGGCATAATAAGAGGGGATGGCTGAATGTAAGTATTCAACCACACAGAGCTGCTCTCCCTCTCTCTCTCGCTCTCTCTCTCTCTCTCTCCTCTCGGTCTCTCTCTCTCTCTAATCTCCTCTCTCTTCTCTCCTCTCTCTCTCTCTCTTCCCACATTGCAAACTCTCCAACTCATGTATCCAGCCTTTGGAAAAGGTGAGACGAATACGATTAAACCAGACAAAGAATCCGGCGTAAAAAGTGTATCATTAAGATTTAACTCTCCTGCAGCAGAATGGAGGAGGAGGAGGAGGAGGAGGGGGACGAAGAAGAAGAAGAAGAAGAAGGAGAAGAAGGAGAGAAAAGAAAGGGGAGAGGAGTGAGGAGAATGAGAGAGGGGAGAGACGAGAGGCGAGTGGGAGCAATAAGGAGTAAAACGCATGCAGTGGAGGGAGAGAAGGGAGAAGGGAGCAAACCAGCGTGGTTCTCTGCGCCAGATGAAGACTTTCCTCCCGCGGACAAGAGGAGCACCGGTCGGTCAAGGCAAGTAAGTAGGGAAATCTATTGAAATCTACTGCTCCTTAACACACACACACACACACACACACACGCACACGCACACGCACACGCACACACACACACACACACACACACACACACACACACACACTTCCCTTTGGGTATACTGTGCCACATGTGCGCTAGAAAAACTGGAGAAAAAGCAAAAAGCACTACCGTTGTGGAACCTATGAGGTCCAACTTGTGCAAGTTGGAATTGTTTTTGATTGTTGTTGTTGTTGTTGTTGTTGTTGTTGTTGTTGCTGTTGATATTGTTGCGCCGACTGCTCAGTTTTCACGTCGAATGCGTGTGTATTCCGAGCGCTGAAACGCTGCATCGCGTGTGTGTGTGTGTGGTGTGTGTGTGTGCGTGTGTGTGTGTGTGTGTGTGTGTGTGTGTGTGTGTGTGTGTATGTAGCTGGTCGAGGGTAGTTTATTGGATTCAAAGCCAAGTGAAAGACTGAACGAATAAACTTTATTTCAGATTCAATAATAATTTAATATATGCAACATTAATATGCACATGTTATATCACATGTTTATATATATATATATATATACACTGTATAATATATATATATATATATATATATATATATATATATATCCATATACATGTTTATATGTTTATATATATGTTTATATATATACTGTATATATATATATATGGTTTTATATATATAAAGACTAACTAGCCGATATAAATATGTCTATATAAATATGTAAATTACATAAGGACTTGTCCTCTCATTGTCTAACTTTGGGTGACCAGTAACATGGCCTTTTCATTAAGGTCCAAATTAATGGCAAATTATTTCAGCCAGAACTCCTCTCTGTCTGTCTGTCTTTATAGTTTTTTGTAAGTGTTGCATAATAAATGCAATTTAACCAACATATTCCCTGTTAACCGGGCGTTTGCGGAGAAGCTGTAATAACACAGTAATTAGGCTCCTAGGAGCCCATACTGGATGTCAACACACTGTTAAACTGGCCGCGTTTAAGACCAACAGAGATTTCCTAAAATGAGGAAGAAATGTAAAACGCATCAGTCTGATGGGCCTGTACTCTCTCACACACACACACACACACACACACACACACACACACACACACACACACACACACACACGCACACACACACGCGCACACGCACACACACACGCACGCACTATGCATTTTAAACTTCTACACTACACTACATCCAATGTATTTTCTAAAATCGTGTCGTCCAAAAAACAACAGTGCTATGTTTCCCTTTAAGTTTGTTAAGTTTTAATTAAACGAGCTATTCCATACCTGGATACACTATCTCTCAACAACTTGAGTTTGGAAAAAAAAAAAAGTGCATCTTTTAGGCCTACACACTTGACTTAAAAATAACAAAATGTCCCCCAGAACGTAGATTGAAGAAGTATATTGTATATATTGTGGACATAATGCGTCGCACAGCTCTGTTGTCTGAGGGGTACAATGGGGGTTAATAGGGCTGGGATCCAGCATAGCGTGACTACCATGCGGGGCCCTATAATAAGATGCAGCTACCAGCCATCACAAATAACTCTACACTTGTCTCACTGCTGCTATGTGGGCTGCAGCTTTTCAGTTATTTATTAAACTGCACATTTTGTCAAGATAATGTCTGATCAAACATGATCATTTCATTATAATATAATATGTGTCTTTCACACAGCACCCCCTTCGTGCAGACATGCATTTTGTACGATTATTGTATGTTGTTCTAAATAATTTACATGTAGTTTTTTTTTTTACCGCCGAGGGAAAGGCATGCTTGTCTTTGATTTAATAATACAGAGTTGCAGAGTTAAAACAGACTTACAATCTGGTTTTTGAAGTGGACCATCGTCCAAAGATAATGAAGTAGACCGATGCATGTTGTTTTAGCTGTTATTTGTCTTTCTTTGGCCATCACATGAAAAAGTTATTGAAATAAAACGACACACAGAGACGCCGCACAGAGAATACTTTGGATTGATCGAGACATAATTGTTTCAATAATAGCAGGTCTGAAATGTCTTTGTTTATTGCATGGGTTATATACTATATTCTACACAATTACAATTACCTTGTAAAATATCTTTTATCTTTTCCCCTATCAAACATAAAAACATAAATGCTTAATACGCAAGCGTTAGTATTCATTTCACCTTTAAAATGTAATAAATCCCTCCTGGGCTATTTGGAAAGCCTTCGCGACCCCTCCACTTTAGTTTGAAAAGGGAAGAGGGATCCTTTGGACCAAACTGATCCCCAACGATTGAGGGGCCACAGCGTGGTGTGAAAGGGACCAGAAGGTCACTCTTGAAATCGACTTTTATCCCCTGCCTCTTCTCTATGGATCAGTAACTTTCAATAGGAATCATCTCATCGCGCGTAATGGAAACGGGGCGAGAGGCCTCTGTCGTCCATGAGCTGCTTGTAATGCCCACCCCCCCGCCCCCCCACACACTTATGGTTACAGCATTTTAAACAACAACAACAACAACAACTACAACAACAACAGGGCAGCTCAGCATATAGGACACAATGGTGTTTAATAATACACATATAAAGCCCCGAGATTCAAATTAGGAATAAATTAACTAATTGACGCACAAACTGAAAAGGGAGAAAAGAAACAATGAACAATGAAACTAAATGCAAATATTATTTATGGGGAATATTGACATGTTGAAGATTATAATAGGACCTATACTGCCGAAACTATGAACTATGTCCAAGTGTAACTACATAGCTGAAGGGGGGGGGGGGGGGGGGGGGGGGGGGGTGGGGGATCTCACATGGAAAAGGTTGTATTTTATTTGACTTCATTAAGGCCTATGTAACCCAATACAGCCCCCCCCCCACCCCCTTCTCCTCCCCTCCCCAAAAAACTACTACAAGGCTAATTTGAGACAATAAGGCTTGGGTGACTTTGCCAATGAGCTGGAGGTTGGAGGAGTTGAAGTTAGACGTGAGGAGGGACTGTCAGGTTTGCGGTGTGGGGCCACAGCAGCTTCATTGCGCTCCCATCTCTTTGCGCGGCTTACGTGCGTAATTGCTTTGGTACGGGTCCCTTGCTTAGATCATAAATCCATTAACACTCGAACTCAAAGCCCTCCTGGTCCAAATCGTGCGACACTATATCATGTTGTAGACCACACACACACACACACAAACAAAAACAACAACATGAAAATACTATAGGCTGCTATTAAAAAAGAAAAGAAAAAAAGAATAGTGTTAAAAATCGATGAGGAGAGGAGATCCGAATCCAATGCGTAACAGTCCTCTCTGGTGTTGCATTGCATGACTGACAAAATCCCCCCCATAACTTTTATGAATCGAGCACAGGGCCCAGGGAGACTAAACGCAACATGACAGCGAAAGACAGACGGTGATTTGTTTTGGTAACTAACGGGAATCGACGTCAGATCACGGACGGATGGATGTAAAAATACACGCAAGACTAGTAGTGGTGGTTAAAGTGCTTAAACAAGGATATTATAGCCTATATATATACACACAGTATATATCTGTTTGACCATGCATGTGAAAGTCAAGGCAAACCTGCACCCTCGAAGTCATTTATTTGAGGGGAAAACTGCGCAGGGCAGAGGTGGGATTGTGGAGAAATGCGCACAACCACCGGGGCTACTTAGCGGCCTATTAGGGACCGGGGGAAAAGTGTGCCACTTGCATTTTACGCGCACCTATCTCTCTGTATATTCCTATTTTATCTCTCTCTCTCTCTCTCTGTGTGTACGAAGTGAGTGGGCCTATAATTGATATATGCTCTATATGTGATGACTAGGAGGAGGGTGGGGAAAAAAACCCCGTATGATGATGATGATGATGACGATGCCATTGGTCGCCTTAGTAAACATAATAAGCTGCATCACCTCATGCCTTTCAAAACCAACACACAGCGTGGTGCCTAATTAGAAATTAAATGTAGCTTCACTGTTCTGCAGCTGAAGATGAATGAACGCAGACAGCCTCTCTGAGCAGCAGCAGCAGCAGCAGCAGCAACTGTTCAGCAGATTTTGTATTTATTTGTACACCAATCAAATAATGCCGTTAATGCCACAACATACACGTTGCTGTACAAAGTTCTAGCAGGCAGTTCAATTAAATATTAATACTTGTGTTAAACGAAATATGCCAACTTGGCAAAGGCTGACATCCATATACAAATATGCCTTGCAAATAGAAATTAAGCCTAATTCAACATATTTCTGCTGCTTTATTTCCTCACACGCGCTGACACTGACACTACACACACAACCACACACGCACGTACACACACTCGTATTATTAAACGTCCATACACATACATACACACACACACACACACACACACACACACACCAGAGATGTATATTTAGCTATTTGTATGCATTTTCGTAATATTGAAGTACGTCGCCCACAAATGTACATGCGAGTGTTTGTATTAGCCTGCAGTGTTTTTACACTATACTTGTGTGTGTACTAGTGTTTTTTTAACTATACTATAACTATACTCACTATACAATAGTATTTGAAGCCATTTTCTTTTTGCATTTCAGCGAAGCGAACCTTCCCTTTTGTCAATAAGTTTCATGCTTTACCGCAAAATTGAGGGATACTTCAAGAAACAAACCGATCTCTGTGTCCCGGTGACAGCACCGACTCCAGGACTGAGGGTAATTTAAGGCAGGGTTGCCAAATTAGTCCCGGGATTAAAAACACAAAAAGGGCTAACGTTAGCGCTGACAAACGTAGCATGAACGTGAGTGACCCCCCCCCCGTCGGACACGCTGTCACATTTCCGCGTGACGTGACGACCTTGTGTGTGTGTGTGTGTGTGTGTGTGTGTGTGTGTGTGTGCTCTCTCACGATGTTGAAGTATTGCCGTGCGGTCGTCTAACCTCGTATTTGCACAATAACACACTACGCTCATGCGTGATTTGCAAACGATACGATTGAAGGAAACAGCTGTGTGTTCTCAGTGTCAGTTACAGGATTAATGAAGTGTGTGTGCGTGTGTGTGTGTGTGTGTGCGTGTGTGTTCCACTAAATGAACAACCTCCTAAGTTCGCTACGCTACTTAAAAGCTCCCGTCGCTGGACCCTGTTAAGTTCGGCCTAGTGACCCCTCAACACCACCGTCTTCAGACACAAGGGCTTTAACAGACAGCATAGCATGATGGATAGCATTTATATCCAAAGCGCTTTACAGTATTGCCTCACATTCACCCATTCATACACCGACGGCGGTGCCGACCACGCAAGGTAACAACCAACACGTCAGGAGCAGTTAGGGTTAGGTGGTGTCTTGCTCAGGGACACCTCGACACTTAGCTAGGAGGGGGAGGAGCCCGGGGATCGAACGAGCAACCTTCCTGTTGCCAGAGAACGGCTCTTACCTCCTGACCTGCTACTGCCGCCCACATGATGGCACACTTTATGCAATCTCCACCAGCGCAGACAGACAGACACCACCAGGATAGACATAACAGACATAAGATAGTATAATTGATGCAGTGTGTGTGTGTGTGGGCCGGTACCGGCATGTATTTACCCGCACGGGGGAATCAAAGCCATATGAACGCGTACGATTTATGTGTTGCACTGCTCTGCAAAGCAAAGTGAGAGGCAATTAGGATCAACGCATGTGTACTGCGTGTTGACTTGTCTCCTGTGTGTGTGCGTGTGTGTCTTTGTGTGGTGTGTGTGTGTGTGTGTGTGTGTGTGTATACGGTGGGAGGGTGATAGCCGAGTCGGTTTACCTCAGATGTTCCCTTTGACCTTTGACCTTAAAGTTGAGGTCAAACACTGACAAATGAGATGGCTCGAGTTCTAGGGCAGACCTGCAAACATTCCACAATGCTCTTCTGCTCTCTCCTCTCTTTCGGCTCTCGCTCTCTCTCTTCTCTCTGTCTCTCTGTCTCTGTCTCTGACTCTCTCGCTCTCTCTCTCTCTTTCTCTTTCTCTTTCTCTTTCTCTCTCCTTCGCCTTGTCTTCTCTCTCCCCTTATCCCCCTTATTTCATCCCACTGTTCTTCTCTGTGTTTCTCTCTAATTTCAATTGACCCACAAAAAACATGTGCACACACACACCACACACGCACACACACGCACGCACACACGCACACACACATACACACATACACACCACATATGTAGCACACTTCACAGTCGACTTCACGGCCGATGTCCGTTAGAAATCTCAAAAACGACGCAGAACCAGTCCACATGGTTCAGGAAAGGGTCAATAGGCTACATGGTAGGCTTCCTCCACGATAAGTCCTCCATAACGTAAGGACTTTGTTTACACGATAAATAGACAAAATTATGCCTATTATGTCGTCCACGTCTTTTTAAATTTTTTATTTAGTTTGCGTTTTTGTTTAGTTTTAGTTTTTATTTATTTATTTATTCATTTATTTGTTCTTTTTTTGTTGTATTTTTTCTTTTACAGGAGGATGTAGAGAGTCAGCGATGTCAAGGAAGAGAGATGTGTTTTCGCTACAGCGCTTCTTTCTGTGCTTTTCCATACAGGATGCTGACTGGCTGGCTGGCTGGCTGGCTGGCTGACTGGCTGGCTGACTGGCCTTGGCTGACTGGCTGGCTGGCTCCGGCGTTTCCAGGAACGTTCCTCAACCCCAACCCCTGGCACCGCTCGGCTGCAGCGGCACGGCCCCCCCCCGCCCACCCACCCCCACCCTCACCCTCACCCTCACCGCCATCCCAGCGCGTCCCCAGCCCTACTGGCTGTATCCAACACTTCCTGCTCACGCCCGCTTGACTCCGCCCCCCACACCCCCACCACCCCTCCCCCTCCCCCCACCCCCTTAACACGACCAAGGCTCTCTGCTCCGCTGCCCGAAGCAACCCACTCCCCCATGCCCCTCTCTCTCTGTCTCTCTCTGTCTCTCTCTCTATTTTTCTCTTCCCTTTGTATCCCTCACTCCCCCAACCTCTTCCCCCCCCCCCCCCTCCCTTCTATGCCTATGATATTCAGGCTTTTTTTTTTATTATGTACTTTTAACTGATGCTTTATGTAATATGGATATTGTATTGTATTGTATGACGTGTCTGGTTAAGGTAAGGCATCTCCACAACCCAGGGTTTGTATTGTATTGCGTGACTCTTTCGGATGTGTCCGTGTGTTAAGGTAAGGGACACCATGGATCTTGTGTTGTATGGCTCTGTGGATGTCGTCCCCCCCCCCCCCCCCCCCCCCCCCCCCCCCCCCCCCCCCCCCCCCCCCCCCCCCCCCCCCCCCCCCCACCCCCCCCCCCCCCCCCCCCCCCCCCCCCCCCCCCCCCTCCCCCCCCCCCTCCCCCCCCCCCCCCCCCCCCCCCCCCCCCCCCCCCCCCCCCCCTCCCCCCCCCCCCCCCCCCCCCCCCCCCCCCCCCCCCCCCCCCCCCCCCCCCCCCCCCCCCCCCCCCCCCCCCCCCCCCCCCCCCCCCCCCCCCCCCCCCCCCCCCCCCCCCCCCCCCCCCCCCCCCCCCCCCCCCCCCCCCCCCCCCCCCCCCCCCCCCCCCCCCCCCCCCCCCCCCCCCCCCCCCCCCCCCCCCCCCCCCCCCCCCCCCCCCCCCCCCCCCCCCCCCCCCCCCCCCCCCCCCCCCCCTCCCCCCCCCCCCCCCCCCCCCCCCCCCCCCCCCCCCCCCCCCCCCCCCCCCCCCCCCCCCCCCCCCCCCCCCCCCCCCCCCCCCCCCCCCCCCCCCCCCCCCCCCCCCCCCCCCCCCCCCCCCCCCCCCCCCCCCCCCCCCCCTCCCCCCCCCCCCCCCCCCTCCCCCCCCCCCCCCCCCCCCCCCCCCCCCCCCCCCCCCCCCCCCCCCCCCCCCCCCCCCCCCCCCCCCCCCCCCCCCCCCCCCCCCCCCCCCCCCCCCCCCCCCCCCCCCCCCCCCCCCCCCCCCCCCCCCCCCCCCCCCCCCCCCCCCCCCCCCCCGCCCCCCCCCCCCCCCCCCCCCCCCCCCCCCCCCCCCCCCCCCCCCCCCCCCCCCCCCCCCCCCCCCCCCCCCCCCCCCCCCCCCCCCCCCCCCCCCCCCCCCCCCCCCCCCCCCCCCCCCCCCCCCCCCCCCCCCCCCCCCCCCCCCCCCCCCCCCCCCCCCCCCCCCCCCCCCCCCCCCCCCCCCCCCCCCCCCCCCCCCCCCCCCCCCCCCCCCCCCCCCCCCCCCCCCCCCCCCCCCCCCCCCCCCCCTCCCCCCCCCCCCCCCCCCCCCCCCCCCCCCCCCCCCCCCCCCCCCCCCCCCCCCCCCCCACCCCCCCCCCCCCCCCCCCCCCCCCGGCCCCACCCCCCCCCCCCCCCCCCCCCCCCCCCCCCCCCCGTGTGTTAAAGGTAAGGGACATCATGGATCTTGTGTTGTATGGCTCTGTGGATGTGTCCGTGTGTTAAAGGTAAGGAACACAAAGCAGCAGCATCATCCACAAGCCTCATACCGTATGTGTGTGTATGCCCTCTCTCCCTGGAAGCCCAGCCCATGATGTTATAACCCCCATGACAAAAAAGAGTGACAATCATTAACCATGGATTAATATAATATATCGTATAATCTTAGCGGGGAGACAAGGGATTTGCGGTGAAAGCCGAAACACAAACAATAAAACAATAAATTGTGGAGACGGAGGTTGAAATATGGCGACGCGGGATCGTGATCTTGAGCCCTTGCTTGCCTCATGATGTAACGTCAGGAACATTAAGTGCAACACTGTAAATAAAAAGAATCAATCTATCGTCTGTGTGTCTCTTTTCCACTCCCACCCCCCTCCTCCACCAGTATTCCCAGTGGAGCTGGAATCCTTTTGTTGTCTGCCGTTACAGTGTTCATCAGAGAGCTGCTTTACATATGTCTTTGATTGGTCAGGAGTAATTCCTTGCTGTGGGGTGTGGGGAGGGGGGGGTGGTGATCACATGACTCAATCACATGCATAGACTCGGTGCTTTTTAATTGGCCCACGTCGTGGCGCATTAGCATGTAGCCACCGGCGGAATTAGCTGAGAGAGAGAGAGAGAGAGAGTGAGAGAGAGAGTGAGAGAGAGAGAGAGCTAGCGCCGGTACCGTTTCCGACACGAGGTTTCAGCGCGAGCCGCGGCTAGCCGTATGGTTTAGCTTCGGCGCGCGGACGCTGACACTCGCAGCCTTTTATGCGTTTAGAGGCCGTAGCCATGGTGATTCGTCGCGCGCCAGAATGTGTCACCGCCGTGACAATGCACGGCGCGCTGCGCCGCGGAAACCAGTCCGATGCCACCGCCAAACGGTAAGGTTTTGAGACGCCGGCCAGAGGAATGTCTTAATTAATCGCTCCCCTCTCCCCCAGCTCCCTCTCCCGGCCCTCCATAAAACATTTCTCCCTCCATCTCATTCCATTGCCCCAGAATTATTTCCCCCCCCCACCCCCCTCATTTATTTCCAGCTTATAGCCATGTCCTCCAAGCATTAATGTTCGGTTTGCTGCTTCCTGCGTGCGTCTAATTAAAATATAGCGAGCGCACAAGCCACCCTCTGTCGTCGGGATGTTTGCGAAGCGAGCCACCGATCGCGGTGAGATGTGCGTCGAGAATGAAACGCGTGTGCGTGTGCGTGTGTGTGTGCCATCTGTGTGTCCTCCATAGACTCCGCCCCCCCACCCCCCCACCCCCCACCCCCCCTGCACGCTCTGAACATGGCCTTGCAGGTTTTTAAGCGCGCTAACACACAAGTCCTTGGGAGCCCACAGGGTGTTCCCCCCAGCCCCCCCCCCCCCACCCCCCCCACTGTTCCCAGCTTCCCCTGCGCGTTACCCCGGTGTCACCAGAGCGTGGCTGTGTGTACCGCCTATCCCCCCTCTCCCCGCCACCTCCCCCTTACCCCCCCCGCCCCCTCCCCCCGGGCCCCCCCCATCCCCTCCAGGGCCTTTACCCCACCGCCCCCCCCCCCCCCCACCCACCCCCCCCGGCCCCCCTTCACCACCTCGCTGATTCGCTGTGTAAAAGCGCCCTCTGAATGATGGATTACTGTGTCACCGCAGCCTGCGAAGGATTAATTTGTTTCATTGATTTGTCTTTAGGCAGAATGCCAGCGTCGGCCTCTTCCCGCCTTTTTTCCAAGACTTGCAGCTGTAATAGACGGTAATGGCCTAAGACAAATCAACCCGTTTCTTGTAAAAATAGCACCAAATAACCCCCCTCACCCCCACCCACCTCTCCCGCCATCACCCCACCCATTTACTCACGAGCACATCAGCAGGGGAGGAGGAGGCGGAGGCGGAGGAGGAGGAGGAGGAGGAGGAGGTGGTGGCGGGCGCTCTCGATTTCATCCACATCCTCCATCATGATCAGCCCCTATCGCTCCGTCCTCCCGTAGAGCACCACGGCCACCGCCACCGCCACCACCACCACCACCACACCACCACCACCACCGCCCTCTCCCCTCTCTCTCCTCTCCCCAGACCGTCGAGTCGGTCGTCGTAACAGAGCCATAAGTCTGCCACACTTACAGCTGACTACCTCTAAGGCCTCACAATGGATGGGTAATGACAGCGGTGTCTGGAGGGGGGCAGGGCGAGTCGGGCCCATTCTCTCCCCCGTAATGGAAGCCCTTTTACTGCCATTCCCTACACACCTGCAGGAACATCGAGCCGTTAACCACCGTGATCTATAGCCAGGGCTCGGCTACCGGCTAGGGGCTAGGCTAAGCTACGCTAGGCTAAGCTGAGCTAGGCTAGGCTAGGCTAGGCTGCGCCGCGGGCCTGCGGTGAAGGTTCCCCGCACTGGTGACACTTGGTGAATTAGCACGTCGTGTCGACCAAGGTGTTTCTCCACTCGCTCTCTCTCTCTCTCTCTCTCAGCCCGTCAGCCACACCACAGCTGTGTGTGTGTGTGCGTGTGTGTGTGTGTGTGTGTGTGTGTGTGTGTGTGTGTGTGTGTGTGTGTGTGAGGGAGGGGGCGGGGGGATTTGCGTGTTACTGCTATTATTTCATCTGCATGAATGCACCAGCACCCCTAGCCGCGGTTCTATGGGCGTTCGCGGCTCCGGTAAAGAGAGGGGTGGCGAGGGGTGAGGAGAGGGGATGATGAGGAGGGGATGAAGGGGGGCGGCTATGTTAGCCCGGGAGAATAGGCTGAAGCATGTTTAGTAACTCTCCGTCTAGGCGTAGTGCGCGACCTGCCCTGTCCGCCGTGACATTAAGCACAGGACTCCGGGGGCGAGAGAGAGAGCGAGAGAGAGAGAGAGAGAGAGAGAGAGCGAGAGAGAGAGAGAGAGAGAGAGAGAGAGAGAGAGAGAGAGAGAGCTATCCTCCACGACCGCTTTCTCCCAACCCCACCAACGGAGATTTATGAACAGGGCCGGAGCCATGAATCCACTGTCGATTCGTACGCGGGCCATCCCCTGCAGGAGCTTTCTGGGTCTCTCGGATATCACACACACACACACACACGCACACGCACACGCACACACACACGCACACACACACGCACACACACACACGGTGGCATTGAGCATTGCGACTTCATCATCACATTCATGACGATGATGATGACGTTGTTACGAGGAAACTAACAGTACTACCGGGACGAGATTACGAGTAGATTCTAGATTCAAGATTCCTCTATTGTTACGTAACATTATACAGATGTACGATGAGAGAGTCAGGTTCTTGGGTTGGGGCTCCAGGACTTTGAAGCGATAATAAAATAAAGATAAAAAAAAGACTCAGTAAATAAATAAATCAATATTTACTGTATATACTGCATCAGAATCATTCAGAATCAGAATCTGCTTCATTGCCTTAGTTTTTACAAACAAGGAATGTATGTATAAATGTAAATATATAGGAAAAAATATAGAAAAAAAACAATTAAAAGGTACAATTTTATGAAAAGATGGGTGGGGATCAGTGGGGGTCCCGGGTCTTGTTAATGAGGCCAGTTGCCATATATACAGGAGGATATGTAGATATATATGAATTTTTTAATGTGTGTGTGTGTGTGCAAATGTGCATTGTTTGCATGCAATACATGTTTATATGTGTTTGTATGTGCACAAACAGTTACAGTAAACACAAATATTGTGAGTATCAAGTTAATTTAGGGGGAGGCAGTAGCTCAGGAGATAAGAGCGGTTGTCAGGCAACAGGAAGGTCACTGGTTCGATCCCCGGGCTCCGCCTCCTAGCTAAGTGTCGAGGTGTCCCTGAGCAAGACACCACCTAACCCTAACTGCTCCTGACGTGTTGGTTGTTACCTTTCATGGTTGACACCGCTGTCGGTGTATGAATGGGTGAATGTGAGGCAATACTGTCAAGCGCTTTGGATAAAAGCGACATATAAATGCAATCCATTTACCATTGACCCACGACGAATGAATCAACGCAAATCGCAAAATTCTCCGAATGTGAATTGTTCCAACTTCCAAACTGACAACGTACCCGATTTTCACAATACTGTGGAGTCCCCGCTCTGACGTCGCCGCCGCCGCCACTGCCGAGCGCTTTGGTTAAGAGCAAATTACAGCTGGTGCACACACTGTGATAACGAGCCAGGCAGCAGGAGAATCTCATCAGCTGCCTGCAATCAATTTCCCCCCCAAGTGTTTACAAAGCAGCGATGGGCTGGTGGTGAGATGGTGCCGGAGTCCTCCTCCTCAGAGAGAGAGAGGGGATCCCCAGTCCTCCCTCCCTCCCTCCCTCCCTTCTTGGGGGGGGTAGCCCCGGTGGAAACCCCCGTCCCCGACCCCCACCCCCACCCCGACCCCCACCCGCCTGGTCCCCTGCTCAGCTCACCTCCGCCCACCGCCTCCACCTCCTTGTGTCTGACACCACCAGGCCACTCAAACAACTCCTCAGCTCTCAGGCTGAGGATTATGTCATCTCACCATGATACTGTTTTCTTTTTTTCTTTTACTTCTTCTTCTTCTTCTTGTGTTGCTCCAACTCTCGCTCGCCCTTTACACAAACCTACCTCTTCCTACATCTCTCTCTCTCTCTCTCTCTCTCTCTCTCTCTCTCTCTCTCTCTCTCTCTCTCTCTCTCTATCTGTCTACCTCTCTCTCTCTCTCTCTCTCCCTCTCCTCTACCTCTCTCTCTCTCTCTCTCTCTTCTCTCCACTCTCTCTCTCTCTCTCTCTCTCTCTCTCTCTCCTCTCTCTCTCTCTCTCTCTCTCTCTCTCTCTGTCCCTGTTGAAGAGCTTGTTCTACTCAGGGCACATCTATCCCGGGGGGGTCCTCGCGTCCTTAAGTGGCTCCAGAAAAGGTTAGTTGGCAGGTAATTGTCCAGCTGTGGTCGGGCTTATCTTAATTGCAGGTGCTTTAGAGTGCGATGCTTTGCTTCCTGCGCGGCTGATGAAGAGACTCTGAAGAGAAGAGAAGAGAGAGAGAGAGAGAGAGAGAGAGAGAGGAGAGAGACGAGAGAGGAGGAGGAGAGATGAGAGAGGGAGAGGAGGCGCGAAGAGGGAGAGAGGGGATATGATGACCGGCGAGGGGGGGCGGGGGGCATTGCATACACCGTTTGGTTTTTTTTCCTCTGTGTGTCGCGGTTACTTTGCTCATTATGTTCATATTATATATTAGTCGGATAATGTGGTTTATATTTTCAGGGTCAATCATATAAGGGCTAATCTATTTACATTGATGAATTAACATCATTTCAAATTTTTTGTTTTGTTTTGTTTTCTGTGGAAAATATAATTTCATGCTTAACATTACAAACAATGACAATAACATTATACGGGCTGAATTCTATTTATATTGATGGATTAACATAATTTACAAAATGTTGTTCTGTTTTGTTTCCTCTGGAAAATATAATTATATGCTTAACTTTAGAAATAATTACAATAAATGTTATCCCTTATTGATCGCCGCCAATTCATAGGGCAAAACAAAAAAATAGCAGCGGTGCTTCAGTGCTTAAAGGCAAATGACAACGTCTTTAGACCGCCCTCGATCCATACCTCCATCGACGCACAGCTCCATCCCTCCATCCCTCCATCCATCCCTCCATCCCATATACCTCCATCTGATCATATACGTCCACGTCAATATCGAGCCTTAGAAGGGTTAGTGTTTGCGTTGCTTCCTAGCCAAAGGTCATGACTGGCCAATAAAATATTGCCCGGGCTCCATCAATAACGGCGACATGCAGACTATACAGTATGGGATTGTGGGGTCGGGTAGGGTCGTGGGGGCCGGGGGGGGGGCGGGAAGCAGAATGGATGACCGAGGGGTCAAAAGGTTACCGGCCAGGCTGTGGCCTCTCTGCCCCCGACACCCTCTCATATGTGCGTTTGATAGCGACGGGGGCAATTATAAAGGTATACTTCAGACAGGTCAAATGGTAGAGGTCAAAGAGCAGAGCCTTTAAAGCGCCGGTCAGAGTCAAAGGTCACGGAGCATATAGGGGCATCGGGCTGTGCTGCCGAGCCCAGCCGTAATGGAATAAGCCTGGCCTGGTCTCTAGCTTTAGTGACACAGACTAATGACAGGCAAATCCGTCCCGGCCGCTTCCCGGAAACCTCTGGATTGTATTTCTATATTTATTTATTGGACATCTTCATCACGACAGAAAAACATAATGAGAGCCACTCCTCACCACGGCGACTCCAGCCGCAGAAACCAATTTTAGCAACACTGTAATCCCGCTAAGATCCCAGCTCTGTATGTGTGTCTGTGTATCTGTGTGTGTGTGTGTCTGTGTGTGTGTGTGGGCGCGTTCGTGCCTCTGTGTGTGTGTATGCTTGTGCCTGTTTGTGTGTGTGTGTGTGTGTGCCTGTGTGTGTGTGTGTGGCTGTGTGTCTGTCTGTGTGTGTGTGTGTGTGGCTGTGTGTGTCTGCCTCTGTGTGCCTGTGTGTGCGTGTGCGTGCCTGTGTGTGTCCGTGCCTGCGTGTGTGTCTGTGTGTCTGTTTATGTGTGTTGTCTGAGGCCCTGCGACGATTAAATATGGACGACCCAAGGTGAGCGAAGGTCAGGGGACGGCTTTAGCAGCGGTGACCAACGGGCGAAACGTCATAAAGGTCAGAGAGGAGTACAGCCCTACAGTCTGGCTGCGGTCACGTCAGCCACCGTCCACGTTTACGGGCACCGAGCGGCGGTGATTTACGAGGGCGGGGGCCCCCCGACGAACGCAGGGCGGGGCCAGGGAACGCTCTCTGTCTGTGTTGTCTGTGATCCCATCGACCTCGGTAGCTCCACCGCGCGCACGTATCAATCACCATCGCCTGCGTGGGCCGTCTATACCGCATGTCACCACCCCCGCCCCCGCCGCCACCGGCACCACCACCACCACCACCACTACCGACACCGTCATCACTACCATCACCAGCACCACCGCCACCATCAACACTATCACCACCACCAACGCTATCACCACCACCACCATCACCACCCACCACCACCGCCAGCACCAAACCTGTTGATATCCAAGTCTTTCAAAATGTGTTTCTCCTTCAGACCAGAAATGCGGGCTTTTCTTTTGGGTATGCACCTCGACCCCAGCCTTGCAAACTGTTGGTTTGTTTACAACACACAGATCTGACCGGACTGCAGTAAATACCCCGGTTGAGACGCATATTCTGAATGCACTGTGCACATGTCCAATTAATGTTCCAAAAAACTGAATAATATCGGGATATCCCACATGTCTTCATCAGAAAATGCTTTCTGAATAAGGCCAAATTCGGAATATCCAAACAGAATATGCGAGAGAGAGAGAGAGAGAGAGAGAGAGAGAGAGAGAGAGAGGCACCCTCTGCTGCACCCTAGACTGGGGAGCAGCCGCACGCAGAGGGAAGGCCTCCAGGGTGGGCCCCGGCGTTCAACTCTATCCCCAGGCTCCCACCGTCGGCGCAGGCCTCTGTTGGGACACGGCTCCCGAAATGTGAACGCCGGCCCCCGCCAGCGCTCGTGGTGGAAAACAACCCACGAGTGGTTCAGGGCGAAGCCAGAGAGAAGAAAACGAGAGAAAATATGCCTTTTGAAGGCCCGGCCAAAACGGAAACACGCTTTAGTGAGCTGCAGTTTAACCTGAACCATGAAGGCTTATTGTGCGAACCCTCAAATCCTTAGAAAGTCTGTGATTCCTTTTGATCAAAAGTCAAATATCAAAATGTGATAATAGGCTGGGCTGCACACTCAGAAGACAACCTTTACAACCGGTTACATTGACAGAAATAAATGAATAGTCCGGCTACTCAGGGGGGGGGGGGGAAATAAAAAAACACAACGTCAAGGTTTTCATCCGCGATGCCGCTGCAGAAGTCCACTCTCGTTTTTTCGACGGGAGGGGAGGACACCGACGTCGGCACCGGCCCGGCAGCGCAAAGGGCTACTTGTCACCGCTAACGGCTCACGTTGTGTTGTGCCTCCGACCAACATCTACCAGTCCACTACCAACATCTACTAGTCTGCTACCAAGATCTACCAGTCAGCTACCAACATCTACCGGCCTCTTACCAACATCTACCAGTCTAATACCAACATCTACCAGCCTCCGACCAACATCTACCAGTCTCCTACCAACATCTACCAGTCTCCTACCAACATCTACCAGTCTCCTACCAACATCTACCAGTCTCCTACCAACATCTACCAGTCTCCTACCAACATCTACCAGTCTCCTACCAACATCTACCAGCCTCCTACCAACATCTACCAGTCTCCTACCAACATCTACCAGTCTCCTACCAACATCTACCAGTCTCCTACCAACATCTACCAGTCTGATACCAACATCTACCAGTCCTACAGTCCGGGAGCTGACAGCCAGAAGAAACAGCCAGCAAGTGAGACTTACAGAATAACTCAGTCACTCAATCACCCACTCCACACCCACACCCACCCACTTACACACTTGCTCAGGCAATCATGTGTGCTCAAAAGTCTTGGACTCGTCTTGGATTATTTTCCCCACAATGTTAACGAAACCTAATGAATGCATTGATGCATCCATTTGAGGTTCTCTGTACTTATTCAGCAAATCTTATATGGAGATAGAGACACGTAATTGCACACAC
Source organism: Coryphaenoides rupestris (assembly GCA_002895965.2). Taxonomy (NCBI): domain Eukaryota; kingdom Metazoa; phylum Chordata; class Actinopteri; order Gadiformes; family Macrouridae; genus Coryphaenoides; species Coryphaenoides rupestris. The sequence goes on along the minus strand of PIJE02001535.1, from coordinate 56,424 downwards.
GCACGTCCACAGGCAAGCACACACACACACACACACACACACACAGATACCACACACACACACACACACACACACACAGATACAGGCACACACACAAACACACACAGATACAGGCATACAGACGCGCACACACACGCGCACACACACACACACACGCACCATACACACGCACACACACACTGTATAGTCAGTATATACAAATAGGAATATTCAAGTGTAAATACAAACACACACACACACACACACACACTCCACAGGCTGCTGCCTCCCTCCCTCCCTGTCACTCAGGTGTTGTGTTGTCATTCATGCTCAGGGTTTTGGTATAATCCTCTCACCACACCCGAGTGTTCC
>PIJE02001535.1:37500-50155 GCA_002895965.2 Coryphaenoides rupestris | reverse complement strand
CCTCGTACGTATGTCCACTGGAATTTAACTCTCCCCCCTTATACTCCCACCCGCCCGATTCCTCCCTTCTCCTCCCTTCTCCTTCCCTGCGCTTCTCCCTCCGTTCACCCCTCCTCCCTCTCTCCCGATCCCAATGCCACAACACACACACAAAACCAACACACAACCACAAAAGGGTTGGCTGCCTGCGCAACTATTAATGAACGCATTTAAATAATTAAAATGCACTGTAAAATTAAAACACAAAAATTATAAACTGCCACGGGCAGCTAATTGTGGTGGGTCTCTGACTAACATTGGCCAGTTTTGTATGAGGAAGCTTCTTTCATTTCTTTGGCTATTACAGTATTTCCTCTGTCTCTCGTGCTTATCTCTCTCTTTTTGAGCTTTATTCACAACACATGAACACACACCAGGCACACACACACACACACACACACAACAAGGCACACACAGTGCTCACAAACACACACACACACACCACTCCACAGGCTGCTGCCTCCCTCCCTCCCTGTCACTCAGGTGTTGTGTTGTCATTCATGCTCAGGGTTTTGGTATAATCCTCTCACCACACCTGAGTGTTCCCCTCTACGATATGTCACTGGATTTACTCTCCCCCCCCCTCCTCTCTCCTCTCTCCTCTCTCCTCCCTCCTCCCTGCCTTCTCCTCTCTCCTCCCTCCTCCCTCCCTTCTCCTCTCTCCTCCCTCCTCACACACACACAAACACACACACACACACCCGTGGCCTCTTCTCCTGCGCAACTATTAATGAACGCATTTAAATAATTAAAATGCACTGTAAAATTAAAACACAAAAATTATAAACTGCCACGGGCAGCTAATTGTGGTGGGCCTATTGATAAAATCATATTTTACGGTAAAGGTCCATTGATTTGATGCATTACGGTGTAAATCTCTCCTCGCAAGCAGCTGTGGATTGAAACCCCCCCCCTCTCTGTTGAATTGATTGATGCCCCAAAGATAAACACACGCTACACACAATACACACAACAATACACACGCACGACACAAACACACACACAATCAAACACAACAACAACAACAACAACAACAACAAAATGACAACACAATCGGCACCGCCGCGCGGATGCGTCGTGTGTTTGAATGCGGCCCATATCAGCCACTGGTGATATCTCCTGTCCGTAACACACCATAACAGACACACCGCCGCGTCGCATCACAACAAGACGAGTGGCGGCGGCGCGGAGGATCCGGGGCTCACAGGAAGTGATGTATATGACGCGCGTGTGTGTGTGTGTGTGTGTGTGTGCGTGTGTGTGAGGCGGGCGGGCGGCGCGGGGCCTGTTTATGGAGTCACTTGCTCCGTCGTGATTTGTATTGTCAGCAGGAGGCGAATCTGCATGGCGGTAATAGATTCTGATGTGACTCGAATGCCCCGCGGTGAAAGGGAATAGAGATGAATGCGACAGAGCAGCACGTAGACAGGCCCGGCGCTGCTGCTGCTGCTGCTGCTGCTGCTGCTGCTGCATGTAGTGTTCCATTCAGACATTCACAGCTGTGTTTTTTTTTCCCGTTCTTTTACGTGCAACAGCGGTAAATGTTGGTAGTGGACTGGTAGATGTTGGTCGGAGGCTGGTAGATGTTGGTAGGAGACTGGTAGATGTTGGTAAGAGGCCGGTAGATGTTGGTAGCTGACTGGTAGATGTTGGTAGCAGGCTGGTCGATGTTGCTAGGGGACTGGTAGATCTTGGTAGCAGACTAGTAGATGTTGGTAGTGGACTGGTAGATGTTGCTAGGAGGCCGGTAGATGTTGGTAGCAGACCAGCTTTAGAGGCGGTATATTCTCTCTGTGTTCCTTGGCCCCCTGAAACAAAAATCCCAAACAGTTATACATCACTTAAAGAGCCTCTATTTTACTCACATTCAGACGTGCAGGCATGATTCGCCATTACAAGCCGTCTCATGTGATGTCATTGGTGACGTCACAAGAGGGATGATGTATGATCGATAGATCAGCCTACCAGTTGGTATGGCCAACTGAGTAGCCTGGTGGACTGATCCAGTCGGACACTCCCACTTGTGATGTCAGTAGGGGGGGGGGTAGTCAATCTTGAAACGGCACATTTTGTTTCCACAACCACCACAAAGTGAATATATGTCCTATCATTAGGCAGGGGCAAGCAGACACGCATCAGCCCATGACATTCTGCTGCTGTCAGGGGTGTAAATGATTTCATGTCTGCATTATTCAATCCTATTCAGTTTTTTTTGTCAGGTTGTGTCATCAGAAGGCCAAAGCCACACCCGTGACCGGACCGTGGCTTTTGCGTCTGCCTCAAGCGCGCGTCGAAAGTCAAAATGGCGGTGCGCGTCGCCGTCGTCGTCGCCGGCAGCGCATTTCCCGCTTCTGCTCTCGACGAAATCCCTCACCTCTCGGCGCGCCGCGTACCACAGAAGAAGAACAGTGCAGCGCCTCTACATTAAGCATGACCCCGTTTCTCCCCACAGCGACCCCCCTCTCTCCCCCCTCTCTCTCCCCCCGCTCCCCTCCCCCCCGCCTTAGCCTTGGAAGACAGCACAGCTCCAGCGCAAGGGAGCGACACGCCAAGGCAGTAGACACTTTTAAGCAAAGATTAAAGGTTTTTCTTTTTAATCATTTGGCAGCAATGTTAGCGTTTCACCCCGGTGCGGCATCGGATCAATTTTTAATGTCTCTGTGCAGCAGAGAGCGGCAGACAGAGCAACGGGGTGATTGGCAAGAGAGAACCTATTTACAAAGGATCTATTTACAAATTTCCCATAGAAATATGCGGAGGGCACAATTGACATCTCTTACGGAATTGAAAATGAGCTCGTGCTCTTCCTGTCTCTCCCGCCGCGCCGCGAGAGGAGGCACGACCTCTGGGGCCCCCCGATGATTGTTGCTTCATGTGTGTGTGTGTGTGTGTGTGTACGTGTGAGTGTGTGCGTACATGTGTGTGTGTGTGGGTGTGTGTATATACGTGTGTTTGTATGTGTGTTGTGTACGTGTGTGTATGTGTGTGCGTGTGTGTGTGTACATACGTGTGTGTGTGTATGTGTGTGTGTACATACGTGTGTGAGTGTACGTGTGTACGTGTGTGCGTTTGTGTTCTTGGCTCATGTGTATTCGCCCGCTTGTCTCACACATAGGGTTATAAAAGAGAGAGCTGTACACCTCTCTCTCTCTCTCTCTCTCTCTCTCTCTCTCTCTCTCTCTCTCTCTCTCTCTCTCTCTCTCTCTCTCTCTCTCTCTCTCTCTCTCTCTCTCTCTCTCTCTCTCTCCCCTGTGTTGTGCTGGAGTTCGCTCTCTTGCATGTTGTGCTTAGCGGAGGCTGGGTAACTGGGTCATACAACAGCCCTAGTGTAAACACACATCCCAGGCACCCCACCCACCCACATGCTAATCACAATATATATTTTAAGACAATCTCAAGTCTCTCAAGTTTTTTTTACATCGCCGATTATTTATTTTATTTTTCGGTCACAACAAAGACGAGTACGACAACAAAGTTAGTGTAATTCCTTTAGAATCGGTGCCAATTCCTGATTTTTTACATTAAAAAAAAAGAATATTAAGCATTAATTAAGATAATTTACCACCGTGCACCCCTTTATTCATCCGTCTATCCGTCATCCATCTGTCTGTCTCTCCATCCATCCATCCTTCCATCCAAACAGTATGTCAGCCAGCCAGACAGACAGACAGACAGACAGACAGACAGCAAGCCAGGCAGCCAGGCAGGTTGTCTCGTCAGAAAATCCACACGTCATTGATCCAGCGATTGACCCCCGCACTCGCTGGATCGATTCTCTTCTTAAATGCCGCCATTGTAAGTGGCTCTGGCACAATTGCGGTGCACAGTTCATTCTCCAAGGTAACGACGACGACATCGGCACTACAACCCTCGAGTCCTCTCTTCTCCTCTCCTCTCCCCGCCGCTGATAAGATCACAGAAAGGTTGGTGGACGTATTGAGTGGCGAACGATCTCCTTACGACACACACACACACACACACACACACACAGGCCACGCAAGCGAGGAGAGTTTTGGGGCCGTGTGAAAACCGCCCTGTTGCACTGTAGCTAGTGCTACAATGCCGTACGACGTACATGTGGCTTAGTTCAGGGCTCCTCCAAGGACACACAGGCAGGGTGGTGTTGAAGAGTCCGGTTCATTGCAAAAGGTTGGTAAAATGACATGACATGGAGAAGACGGTTTGTGTGTGTACGTGCATGATGATGAGAAGGTGAGGGGGTGAGAGAGAGAGAGAGAGAGAGCGGGATAGAGAGACAGAGACAGAGACAGAGATGCAGAGAGAGTGGGAGAGAGAGAGAGTGGGAGAGAGAAAGAGAGAAAGAAAGAGAGAGAGAGAGAGAGTGAGTGTGTGTGTTGGTTCACTGATTAGCCAACAAAACACCGGTTTGTAGCCCCACCCACCCCAGACTCTAACTGGGCCAGGTGAGACTGCAGCCCCACCCCCCCAGACTCTAACTGGGCCAGGTAAGGCCAATTAAGCCAGCCAGCCACCAAACACACACGTAAGCATCGCACACAGACGATCACATGCCCTTCATATTCAGACAGGGAGGTGGTGGTGGATGCCCAGGCAGGCACCAGACCCTGGGTTTTAAAAGCCCAGACAGACAGACCACGTACAGTACGAGCACACGGATTCAAACATTTATATGTAGTGAACGTGCTGCCGAGGTGATGCTACAGAGACATCAGTGAGGTGCAAACTCAAGGTCGAGGTCGAGATCCACCTCTCAAAAACAAAACCACAGAGAGATAAAGTGCCGATGGCAGAATTGGTTTAAATACGAGCACGTATCGAAACACAGATCACGCTCATAATTCTGTTATTTAGGATGCTCATGCACCAACAATAGTTAGAATAATACTCATAGTAATACCAATACATTTTGTTTATATAGAACCCTTTCAAAACACAGTTACAAAGTGCTTTACAGTCAAAACAAAACACAATTAAAACACAGAGATAAAACTAAATAAAAGCCATGAAAATACACACATTGTAAAACACAACGGGAGTAAAAGGCAACATTAAAAGATTAAATAAATAAAATGCACGAAAATTAAAACAAAAATATAACTGCAGGCAGCAATGCGGGGTCCTACTAACATGGCCAAGCTTGATGAGGACTTCTTATCTATTGACCTAGACATTGCACATTAACCCTTGTGTTCAGGTCATGTTTTTGATTCTCATCCAATGTTCGTGGGTCTGGTGGACCCACTGCATTATTGAGTTTTTAAATCAATAAAGCCATAACAACTTATGTAAAAAATACTTAACAGATGTTTACTTTATCTCAATTACAAGCAATATAGACAGCATATATGGTTAATATTTGCCATTTACCTCTGTTAGATCACATTTATCAATAAGAGCACTTTAAAACAATGTTTGTCAATTAATAGACATTATCATATCCTCATACTGTTGAGTCAAATTGGAGTTTTGTATAAAGAAGAGGAAATATAAACTCAAAGAAACGAACAAAAACAAACAAACAAAGAAATTGGGATCAGCTGGGTGGAACTAATCTGCTCCCTCCGCGTTCCTACACGGACCATACAGAGGGACGGACTCAGTACCGACCAGCGCACATTAAACAACACATCAAACAAAGGTTGTGTGAACTGATGCTTTAAGACGCCGCTGAGACCTTCAGCAAAAAGTGCAGAACCTGATCCTTCTACAAAATCACAGCCGGTAAGATGAAGAACTTTAATGAACAAAGAGACTTTTTTTCCACTGAATCCTGCTGCTGCTTGTTGTGCTAGCATTAGCTGTAGCCACGGAGACGAGCAGATTCTACGTTTGGCTTATAAATGTAACCCTTTAATTATGACGTCATTATCGAGTCAAAAGTCAAGTGCGCAGAAGATTAATGTGAGAGCAGAATTCTCCCTGCGGACACACGGATTTAATGTGTTCACACACGGATTTAATGTGTTCACACAGTGCGCACACACGGATTTAATGTGTTCACACACGGATTTATGTGCGGTTGGGTCGGCATAGCTACGATCATAGACATACATAGACGCCGCATTGGCTGTGTTGGCCCGTTGCTGTTGGCCCGTTGCAGTTTCCAAGTACACTTGGAAACTGGGGGTTTTCTGAATAAAAAGCACTAACGTTTACATTTAACTGATTTTGATTAATCGTTTTTATATTCAATGATTTATATTAATTTAAGTAGCCTACTAATAATGACAATCACTGAGACAAATGAACAAAGTCTGCAAATCTAAATAATAAGACACTGCAACTGGCAGTGAGTCTGCTTTTTTCTTTTAGCAGTGAAATGATAGTGAGATGATTGCTGCCTCTCCTTCAACAAATGTACTCTTTTGTAAGTCGCTTTGGATAAAAGCGTCTGCCAAATGCTCTAAATGTAAAAATGATAGATGTACTCATGACAGAAAATTATAGACAATTATTTTATTGTATACAATAACATTTCATGGTAAAAAATGTTAAACATGCAGTAGGCTTGTACTATTATAAATAATAATATTAATATATTGGGCATGTACTATTATAAATATGCCCAATATATTATGCAAGTCAGTTGTCCATATTTAGTTTGATCAATATCATATGAGGACTAAGTGCTGGAGACATTTTGACTGAACAAGTGAAGGGATTTCTGTTTACTCTTAAAAGTATGGGATGAAAAGTACCAGTATAATAAATACTAAAACAACAGACTGATTCCAAATTCAAGATTACTTTATACAAACAAGGATGAAAATATTTTGAGTCATGTTTATATCACATTCAGTCACAGCCGGTCAATTCATAGCTAGTACAATGTGCTGTCAGCTGGCCTGCATTTTTAATCTCATCACCCCTCAATCCCGTGTGTGTGTGTGTGTGTGTGTGTGTGTGTGTGTGTGTGTGTGTGTGTGTGTGTGTGTGTGTGTGTGTGTGTGTGTGTGTGTGTGTGTGTGTGTGTGTGTGTGTGTGTGTGTGTGTGTGTGTGTGTGTGTCAAAGGCGATTCTTCTGACGGAGTTGGTGTTCTTGGGATGCTCGTCGTGCCAGAGGACCCTGGTATTGTGGTGCTGGTGGCCTGAGGAAGTCGCCGGTCCGTCCCTCTCCGCAGCTATCGATTGCCTGATTCCGTTTCAGTTGCTCAACCCGATGCGGACCTCGGGAAAACCGGGTGCGTTTCAGCCTAAATATTAACCATGAATGAATTAATAAATGAATAAATAACATCCATCCATCCATCCATTTGTGTCCGCTTATCCGGGGCCGGGTCGCGGTGGCAGCCGGCTAAGCAGGGCCCCCCAGGCTTCCTTCTCCCCAGCCACGCTCTCTAGTTCCTCCTGGGGGATCCCGAGGCGTTCCCAGGCCAGACGAGATATATAATCTCTCCAGCGGGTTCTGGGTCTGCCCTGGGGTCTCCTCCCAGTTGGACGTGCCCGGAAAACCTCCAAAGGGAGGCGCCCGGGGGGCATCCTAATCAGATGCCCGAACCACCTCAGCTGACTCCTTTCGATGCGGAGGAGCAGCGGCTCTACTCTGAGCTCCCTCCGGATGTCTGAGCTCCTCACCCTATCTCTAAGGCTGAGCCCAGCCACCCTGCGGAGGAAACTCATTTCGGCCGCTTGTATCCGCGATCTCATTCTTTCGGTCACTACCCAAAGCTCGTGACCATAGGTGAGGGTTGGAACGTAGATGGACCTGTAAATCGAAAGCTTCGCCTTCTGGCTCAGCTCCCTCTTCACCACAACGGACCGGTACAGCGCCCGCATCACTGCAGACGCTGCACCAATCCGTCTGTCCATCTCCCGCTCCATTTTGCCCTCACTCATGAACAAGACCCCGAGATACTTGAACTCCTTCGCTTGAGGCAGCAACTCACTCCCAACCCGGAGGGTTAGGAGTGAGTTGCCGCCCCAGTGCATGAGTTGCCGCCCCAGTGCATGCTGGAGGTCACGGTCTGATGTAGCCAACAGAACCACATCATCTGCAAAGAGCAGAGATGCAATTCTGAGGTCCCCAAACCGGACACTCTCCTCACCTCGGCTGCGCCTTGAGATTCTGTCCATGAAGATCACGAACAGAACCGGTGACAAGGGACAACCTTGGCGGAGTCCAACACCCACTGAGAACGTGCTTGACTTTGTGCCGAGAATACGGACACAGCTCGCACTTTGTTCGTACAGGGACCGAATGGCACGTACCAACGGCCCCGGTACCCCATACTCCCGTCGTACCCCCCACAGGATTCCCGGGGGACACGGTCATAGGCCTTCTCCAAGTCCATAAAAGCACATGTAGACTGGATGGGCCAAACTCCCATGCCCCCCCCCCAACAACCATGCGAGGGTAAAGAGCTGGTCCACTGTTCCACGGCCGGGACGGAATCCGCATTGTTCCTCCTGAAGCTGAGGTTCGACAATCGGCCGGAGCCTCCTCTCCAGCACCCTGGAATAAACTTTCCCGGGGAGGCTGAGCAGTGTGATACCCCGATAGTTGGAGCACACCCTCCGGTCCCCTTTTTTGAAAATGGGGACCACCACCCCGGTCTGCCATTCCACAGGTACTGTCCCCGACCTCCACGCTACATTGACTAGGCGTGTCAGCCACGACAGCCCGACAATGTCCAGAGCCTTCAGCATCTCAGGGCGAATCTCATCCACACCTGGCGCCTTGCCACTGAAGAGCTTTTTGACTACTTCAGTGACCTCTACCAAGGATATGGGTGAGACTTCCCCCGAGTCTTCAGACCCGAAAGTCCTGCTCCATGGCCTCCCCGAACTCCTCCCACACCCGGGTTTTTGCTTCAGCAACTGCTGAAGCTGCGGTCCTTTTGGCCTCCCGGTACCTGTCTGCTGTTTCAGGAGACCCCTGGGCCAACCAGGCCCGAAAGGCCTCCTTCTTCAGCCTGACGGCTTCCTTCACCGCTGGTGTCCACCAACGGGTTCTTGGGTTGCCGCCACGACAGGCACCGACAGCCTTTTGACCACAGCTCCGAGCTGCAGCCTCCACAATGGAGGCTCTGAACATGGCCCACTCAGGTTCCATGTCCCCAACCTCCCCCGGGATGCACGAGAAGTTCTTCCGGAGGTGGGAGTTAAAGACCCTATGGACAGGGGCTTCCACCAGACGTTCCCAGTTCACCCTCACTACACGTTTGGGTTTACCAGGTCTGTCTGGCAGCCTCCCGCGCCATCTGATCCAACTCACCACCAGGTGGTGATCACTTGACAGCTCTGCTCCTCTCTTCACCCGAGTGTCCAAAACATGCGGCCGCAGATCTGCTGATACGATTACAAAGTCGATCAGCGACCTTTGGCCTAAGGTGGTCCGGTACCAGGTACACTTGTGGACCACCCTATGTTCGAACATGGTGTTTGTTATGGCCAGTCCATGACTAGCACAAAACACCACTCGATCGGGCAGGCCGTTCATCCCAATCACTCCCCTCCAGGTTTCTCCATCATTGCCCACATGTGCGTTGAAGTCCCCCAGTAGAACTATGGAGTCCCCGGATGGAACCCTTTCCAGGATGCCACCCAAGGACTCCAAGAAGGCCGGATACTCTGAGCTGCTGTTTGGTGCGTAGGCACACACAACAGTCAGTCTTCCCCCCCCAGCGACTTGCAGTCGCATGGAGGTGACCCTCTCGTCCACCGGAGAGAACTCCAACACAGCGGCGCTCAGCCGGGGACTTGCGAGTATCCCCACACCCGCCTGGCGCCTCACACCCTGGGCAACTCCGGAGAAGTAGAGGGTCCAGCCCCTCTCCAGGAGTTTGGTTCCAGACCCGGTGCTGTGCGTGGAGGTGAGCCCAACCATATCTAGTTGGTACCGCTCCACCTCCCGCACCAGCTCAGGCTCCTTCCCCGCCAGTGAGGTGACGTTCCACGTCCCTAGAACCAGTCGGCGATGACTGGGATCCGCAAGCCCAGGACCCCGCTTTTGCCTACTGCATACAACGCACCCGACCCCAATGACTCTCCCTGCAGGTGGTGAGCCCACAGGGAGGTGACTCCACGTAGTCTTTTCGGGCTTGGCCCGGCCGGGCCCCGTGACCGGCCGGGCCACCAGACGCTCGCCGACGAGCTCCCCTCCCAGGTCTGGCTCCAGAAGGGTGCCCCGGTTTCCCTTGTCCGGGCGAGGTGACTGTGTTCTTTGGGAGTCTTTTACGAATAATGAATAACGCACATAGTCAAGTTGATACGAAACCCATGACTCTGTTATTATGGTAGATGACGGAGCAGCAGTGGTCCTCCTGGCCCCTGAACTTATAGCGCCTGACTAAAATAACTTTCAAAATATAAAAATAAAAAAACATTTCATGTATTTATTTCAACGAGCGATCATTGATGACATGTAATCGTATCTGCAATATTAATGTGTTGTACGCTACGCTAAATGATAGCTTGACGGCTGACTTAAAACAAAACAGGCGTTTGCGCAGGTTGCCTAACGTTAGCTACAATAGCCACGCTGTTGTGAGCACAGTGACAGCGACGTGGGGGACGTGTTGACGGCTGCGATTGAGCTCTTCGTCCGATTCCGTTTGACGCCGAGAGACACGCAGCACACAAACATGTCAGGATTATCATGTGTGCCCAAACTTCGGCTCACTTCCCACAGTATCACAACTCTTACATACGGCGGGGCGTGTGTATGTCCAAGCCGGGTCTGCAAACGCCGTCGCTCCTCCACACGTCCTCCCCCCAGAAGGGTCGTGGGGGGAGGACGTCGCTTCCCTGGCGGCGTTTGATCAACGGGCGAGAGTGGAATCGTCGCTCTCGATCCGGAGGAGTACAAGTCCATCCCGTGCAGAGTGGCCGCACTTGTGCCCAGAGTACTAAAACTGTCATTGTGACATCACAAGTAGGAGTGTCAACCCAGTATGTATGGTGTCTAGATCAGACTACCAGCCTCTCCAGTGGACTGTAGCAACTAGTAAGCTGATCTATCTGGTTTGTAATGGCTAATCACACTCACACCTGGTGGTATAGTAGGGGCCCTTTAAGTGCACGTATGTTGTGTTGATTAAATGTATATTTCTTTAACCTTCCTCAACAGGCCCATGTCTGCAGCCCTCAGGAATTCCAGCCTGTCGCCGTCTGACGTGACTTATGTCAACGCACACGCCACGTCCACGCCTCTTGGTGACGCGGCGGAGAACACGGCACTGAAGCGGCTCTTCGGGGAGCGTGCTCAGAATGTGGCCGTGTCTTCTGTCAAGGGTGCCACCGGGCATCTTCTGGGTGCAGCGGGGGCGCTGGAGGCAGCCTTCACTGCAATGGCTTGTTACCATGGCATCCTGCCACCACTCAACTTGGACCGCACCGAGACCGGGTTTGACCTGAATTATGTGCCCTGCACGGCACAGAAGTGGGAAACACGTGGTCGGAGGGCAGCCCTCACTAACTCATTTGGATTCGGCGGCACTAATGCCACATTGTGTCTGGCCAGTGTCTGACATTTTCTAATACATATGCATAATACAGTGTAATCCGCTTATAGTGATCACGGATATAGTGATCAACCACTTATATGGATCAAAAAGCCTGGGACAGAATCGTTCCTATACAAACACTTTAAATAATTCGCGTATAGCGATCAAGCAGTCCGCTTATAGTGATCATTTTGGGTCCTTTTATACATAACATATGTGGGAGCAATTAATAAATTACGGTAATTTATAGCGGCTCGCGCGTGCACGTCTTCAGCGGCTGGTGAGCGCTGGTGCTGCAGCACATTGCACACCATGTCGGGTAAAGGAAAGTCACTTTCTCTGAACGAAAAACAGACTCGTCGAAGCAAAGCTGTCCGTTTCATTACTTTATACATGTATTAATGTATTATATATACAAATGTCAATTGGATGGTAATCTGCATAACAAAATAAAGAAAATTATTATGTGATCAATTTGACCCGGACAAACATGATCACTATAAGCGGATTACACTGTACTACATTTACAATGTAAATGTAATAGCTTTATGTATGTTTATATTATAGATGTGTAATGGATGTCTTTATATTTCACCAAAAAATGTGTCTGTCTCAATTAATTATTGATAAATTCTACAAATATTTAAAATGTATAATAGTTGTATTTGTCTTGCCGAGTGAATACCCTTCTGTCGCATGGTTCATAATGTATTATATTTTGGAGAGATTGATTACGATTTGGAGTCCACAGCATGTTTACTTTGGGAGTTACACACCAGGCTATATATGGGATGGAATCCTTTTCACAGCATTTTAGTTAATATTATGTTTAGATTTGAGAGTAAAGTTTGAAACTGCTTTTCCAGTGGTTTTTAATTGAATGATTGCACGACACACAGAGATACGCGGACAAAGCCTCGCGTCAACCCTGGAAACAACGGCCTCTCTGTGAGCTACAATTATCTGCAAACAAGCCAGACCCCTCCCAGTCTGGCTCCAGAAGGGTGCCCCGGTTTCCCTTGTCCGGGCGAGGTGACTGTTCTTTCCGGGAGTCTTTTCATGGGGTCTTCATGAGAAATATGACTTTGAAATATGAATGACCATTAGCATAAAGCGCTAACTTTATAACGCCACATAGCACACAATATTTTACGAAACGACTTGCCCTTATCCCCCTTGATGGAGAATAT
>PIJE02001535.1:20000-30000 GCA_002895965.2 Coryphaenoides rupestris | reverse complement strand
GGGGGAGTCAATAATCTTTATGAGGTGGATTTTAATTACAAGGAGATAACTGAATATCCTCCTCACGGCAAACCTCCATCAATCTCTATCTAGCATCAACCTGCACTGACACACACACACACACACACACACCACGCACACGCGCACACGCCGAGGCACTCTCGAAGATGATTGATCCGCCAATCAGCTATGTATTATTTTCATCTCAGCGGGAACAACCTCCTTATAAGGGCGTGCGAGGCGAGGCTAGCGATTGTGAGCTCCTGATTAACCGCGAACCCCGCCGCCCTCACACACACACACACACAACACACACACACACACACGTGCACACACACACGCGCACGCACACACACATACACATACACACAGGCGGGCAATTGTGCACAGGGGTTGGCATGGAAATCTCGCGGAAAAAGGTTAAGTCTGATGTTTTCCCCGAGAACGACGGTCTGCGAAAGGTCAGATCAATCATGTGCTAAGCATGGGCTCGTAAGCAATCCATAACCACCTTGTTTTAAATAATAACATTTTATAGATCACCTAAAGACATAACTGCACCGGCAGCGGCAATAGCTCCACCCCCCCCCCCCCCCCTCACCCTCCTCCCCCACAACCCCCACCCTCTCAGAGCGGCAAACTTCCTCTGCGCTGCGGGAATTTAAATGGGGCCCCCACCAAAAAAAACGGAAAAAAAAACCCCTCAATATGTTGACTCCGGTCCATTGAATGAAGCGGTGGCATTTCCAAAGCGTGGCGCTACCCACCGCAATGCCAGCAGACATGCTTGTTCAACGATGAACACGATCCGGCTTAATATAATATATCACGTTACGACGGCTGCTAGGTCTGCACCGTGAAAGGAACGCAAAAACAACGACAACAACAATGACAACAACAACAACACATTAGTTTTTTTCCCTCCTCCTCCGCCTTCATGTGTTTAAGTGGCTGACGTTCCATTTGTAGTTTCGTAAACCACTTTGATTCCCGATTCACGTCTCTCTCTCTCCTCACGTCCGGGGGCTCTGCCTTGCCTCGCCTTGCCTTGCGTTTGCCGCGCTGTGCCTGGCGCACCAGTAGGCCGCAGGTATTGTCTGACAGGTTTTTTAAATGGCGTAAAAAAACACATTAGATCTCACGCTGCGGCGGTTTCGTTCCTCGGTGCTCCCCGGAGCAGCAGAGAGTGGAAGGAAAGGCAAAGGACGAAATAAAATAAAGAAGACTGAAGCCGAAACGTGGCACAAATTGCTAAAATAGTGGAGTAAAATAAGGCACGAAACTGGTTGGTTTTGATCAAATCTGCAAGGATGAGGATGTGGAGGAGGAGGAGGAGGAGGAGGAGGAAGGGGAGAGAAGGATGGGGAGGAAGACGAGGAGGAGGGAAGGAGAAGAAGGAGAAGAAGGAGGATAGAGGAGGATGAGGAGGAGGAGGAGAGGAGAAGGAGAAGGAGGAGGGAGAGGAGAGGAGGAGGAGGAGGGCTTGTGGTGGACAGGTGACGTTAGGGAATACGCCGCGGTAACGTGGCGAGGGAGGGAGTCTTAACAAACATCAAAAACCACCAACACGGTTTATCAGGAACGTAAAATATTAGCAGATCACGGTTAAGGGGACGGGGGGACGGGGGGACGGGGGAGGGGGACGGGGGAGGGTGGCTTCAATGAACAACGTCTTGATTTTGCACATGGTCTCGCGTATTATGCGAAGTCTGAATATTGCACCATTTAATTTCGGCAGATATTGAGAATTAATGAGGTTGAAGTTGTGCTCCGAGTGATGTCATATGAGGACACCAAATCCTTGTTGTGTTAATTAAAACTCGACCAAAGAACGATGTAGATGAGGAATCTGCACGCTTGAACGCTGCAGTGAAGGATGCTATTGAGGGGGAAAAAAATGTAATTTAGAAATTAATTTCATTTTCCTTTTTTTTGTGGATAAGACTTTGCAGAGTGACTGCAACTTCTTCACAGGAATCAATCACGTTTTCTTTCCTCTTTGGAATCGTGTAAGTGTATTACTTCGGTACACAATATAAGTAAGTCATTTCAATAACGCGGTTACGATACAATACCCCCCCCCCCTTGCACAAAACGCTGTTTCGTAGCGCGTGTGTACATTGCGTCAAACAGACAACGGCATCACGGCGCTTATGAAACATAGATTATAAGAAGCAACGCATCCCAGTTGACGTCTTAGCCTCTCCTCCGCAGAAGTTTCAGGGATTTCTTTTGTGTGTGTGTGTGTGTGTGTGTGTGTGTTGCTCTAAACAGAGCTGTGGCGAGCACTGCTGCATATTTCATACCTAACAGCGCACTGGAGAAGAGGCTGATGCACAGAGAATAATGACAGCTGTGAGGTGAGGTGGAGGTTGTGGCGGTGGAGGTTGGGGGAGGTGGAGGTTGGGGTGGAGGAGGAGGTGGGTGGAGGTGGGGGAGGTGGAGGGGGGGTGGGTGGAGTGGGGTGGTGGGGTGGGGGTGGAGGTTGGGGTGGAGGTTGGGGGGTGAGGTTGGGGTGGTGGAGGTGGGGTGGGTGGATGTTGGGGTGGAGGCTGGGTTGGTGATAGAGGTTGGGGTGGTGGAGGCTGGGTTGGTGATAGAGGTTGGGGTGGTGGAGGCTGGGGTGATGGAAGTTGGGGGTGTGGAGTGTGGGGTGGGTGGGGTTGGGTGATGGGTTGGGGTGGGTGGGGTTGGGGTGGGGTTGGGGTGGGTGGAGGTTGGGGGGTGGGGTTGGGGTGGGTGGAGTTGGGGGAGGTGGGGGTGGAGGTGGGTGGGGTGGGGTGGAGGTTGGGGTGGGTGGAGGTTGGGGTGGGGTGGAGGTTGGGGGAGGGGTGGGGGGGGGTGGAGGTGGGGGAGTGGAGGTTGGGGTGGGTGGAGGGGGTTGGAGGTTTGGGGGTGGAGGTTGGGGGGGGTGGGTTGGGGGTGGGTGGAGGTTGGGGGGTGGTGTTGGGGGGGGTGGAGGTTTGGGGGTGGAGGTTGAAGGGGAGGGGGGGGCTGGCGGGGTTGTAGTCTTACTGGTGATGGCTGAGCTGTAGCTGTCCCCCGCTCTCACCCGCCTCCCGACTCCCCCCGACAGGTGAGGGGAGTCCAGGTGACGGGGCGCGGACACCCGAGTCTCGCTCTGTCCGTGTCCGAGCTGCCCCTGCCGATCACACACACGCACACACACGCACACGCGCGCACACGCACACGCACACACACACGCACACACACACAGACACACACACACACGATCGCGCCATAAAGTCAGTGGGCGTCGCAGAATTGAATTCAAGATCGTTCCGTTTCCCTCTTTCTTGTATCGGATTTATTCTATGGAATGAATGAAAGAATGATGTTGACACCGTTCACGTGTCAAGGCCGCTTCTGGCAATAATTGTGTGATTGTGTCGGTGTGTTCGCTGAAAAGCAACTAGCTAAAAGCATGTCCTTCTCACCGCAGGGGCGCTAACAAGATTGTTATATTTGTCAAAGTGGGGGGCCCATTCCCAGTGCCAATGTAAATCTGTTACTGGCTGGCATACGTGCAAGGTCAGTTTTACAAGTTAACTCTCAGATGCGCTGAAGGACACACAGTTTTTCTCTCACAAACAGACCGTAAAACACACTGGTCGTGCAGCGATATTATTAGTATACACTTGTGTATACACTTACGCTGGTACTGCAGTGAGACTGGTGTACCATAATGTTGGTCTGTCGATTGATATGTTTATTGATTTATTTATTTTTTTGTTCATTTGACAGGGAGCAGTGTACTGCTTCCTAGCTGTACCAGAGTTAACTAAAAGCTAATTTGCATCTGTAGTCCCCGGCGAAGGAAACGGAACATACGATCTCTGTTAAGAACATGAAAACTGTCGTATAAAATCACAATTAACAGTGTTAAATAAAAACCCAATCACAAAACGGTACTGTACATATTGACTATACAATAGTCAACAACAACAACAACGAGATTTCACAACATTAAGACACAACAAAAAACAGCACAAAGTGATAGCTCATCGGTGGACGCAATGCGGATTAAAAGACATTTCCATTTTGTCTTTATTCAGTGTTTATCGATACGCTCTCGAGTTAATTCCGGTCTTGTCAGGGCCACAGAGCGCAAGGCAAGGCGACCATTTTTTTTCTCTTTTCCTGCAGGGATAACAGGGCTTTCAGTCGCTTGCTTGACGCACATGTTGGCATTTACTGGCATATGTTAGCGTGAGCACAATATGTGGAGGTCTACATAGGAGCATGTGTGCGTGTGCGTGCATGTGTGTGTGTGTGTGTGTGTGGTGTGGCGTGCGTGTGTGCGGTACGCAGTAATCCAGGCTTTTAATTGCACATTCGTTCGTGGATATTAAGATGTGTCAACATATGTTCAAGCTGTGAATTTGTGTGTGCGTGTGTTTGTGTGTGTGTGTGTGTGTGTGTGTGTGCGCGTGTGTGAGTGTTTAGGTGGTTTGCACGTACGCACAGCCATTAGTTGGTGGGTACGCAGACACAATTAGACGTGTAGTCTTGTATTCCCATGGACATACGGCATGCCATCATGTGTACACGTATGTGTGTCTCCGAAGGTATCTGCTATGTGCATGTGTGTGTGGTGTGTATGTGTGTGTGTGTGTGTGTATGTGTATCTACAAACGTATGTTTCATATATCTTTTTTATTTCAGTACCCAAATGATTATGTTTATGTGTGTGTGTGTGTGTGTGTGTGTGTGTGCATGTTTGAGAGTGTTTGTGTGTGTGTGCGTTCGTGTGTGTGCGTGCGTGTGTGTGTTTGTCTATGTGTGTCACCAAACTTGTGTTATGTTTTCTTGGGTTTGAGTACCCACATTATTGTGTTTACTGTATCTTTGTGTGTGTGTGTGTGTGTGTGACACAAGCATACAAACACACACCCACACACACACACAAACACACACACACACACACACACATACCACCCCCACACACACACACACTGCGAGTGTAGGAGAATGGGGGCTGTCAGGTGCTGAGGCGTGGGGCTTCCAGCTGCACGCGGAGCCATCTGTGACTCCAGCGTCGACCTGCACCGCAGACAGACCTCCGGCAGCCAGGAGGCGCCGGCGGGAGCCAAGAGCGGCTGGGCCCAGTCGGCCTGAACCGTCTGCTCTGGAAGGTGAGCTGGAGACAGACGCTGCGGAGTACAGACGCTATGCTAACCCCTCCATCACTCACACACACACACACACACACACACACGCATGCATGCATGCATGCGTTCACACACACACACACACACACACACACACACACACACACACACACACACACACACACACACACACACACACACACACACACCAGGGGGCCTCTGGCTCTCTATAGACACACACTCTCTCACACACACACACACACACACACACACACACACGCACACGCACACACACACACACACACCACACACACACACACACACACACACACACACACACACACACACACACAAAACACACACACACACACACACACACATACACACACACACACACACACACACACACACACACAGATCAACACGGGGCACATAGATTATCCTGTGCAGATAAAAATAATACTTTGTATGACATGAAAATTGAGAATACAAAAATAAATGACTGGCTGGGCATCGGATAGGTCCATCGATTACTCCATCAGCAATGCTGTATTCATTGTACTTACACACACACACACACACACACACACACACACACTTGTGTGTTTCAATAATACTGGGGCAGATTGTCTTCTGGATCAGAGGACACTCTCACCTTTAGCTTTCTGTCATGGCAATGCTCCCGTAATGTCTCCATTATTGTGCCTGTCCCTTTACATTATTAAACTACATAAAACCACCTGCATACGATGACACCCATGAATGATCGCTCTTTATTCAAGATACAACTAACCCTGCCCCCCTCACACACCCACAGCCACCCCCACCAAGCCACACACACACACACACACACACACACACACACACACACACACACACACACACACACACACACACACACACACACACACAGTTCATCAACATGCCTGCCCCTCTCACGGAGAGGAGAGAGAGACCGCCCTCTACTCATCGTAATGATCTGCCAGCAACGATATGATTAGTGAAGCAAAAAAAAAAGAAAAATCTATTAATTCAGCGGCAGAATCAATAGTTGCCTCTCAGCATATATGTCCTGCAGTTAATGAAGAAACAAAATAAGGACAATAACAACATAACAACAGCGCATCCAAGTGTGGCCGCCATCACCGCCGCCGCCGCCGCCGACGCCACCACCGCCACCACCATCGCCGCGACCACCTTCACCACCAACACCACTGCCACCTTCACCACCGCCACCATCGCCACAACCACCTTCACCACCAACACCGCATCCAAGTGTGGCCGCCATCACCACCTTCACCACCGCCGCCACCGCCACGACCGCCACCACCATCGCCACGACCACCTTCACCACCGCCACCACCGCCACCACCACCACAGACATCGAGACGTGAGACGATGCCTTCGCCCGCGCGCCACACAGAACAGAGAATCAATAAACCGGTATCAGACAGTATAGACTATAGCTCTCTATCGCTGTATCTATCAATCTATCATATCTATTTCTCTTTCTCTCTGTCTCTCTGTCTATCTCTATCTCTCTATTTCTCGATCTCTGTCTCTGTTTGTCTATCAATCAATATACTGTAGCTCTCTATATCTATCCATTTATCTATTTATCGATCTCTCTCTATCTCTCTGTATCTATTTATGTATCTATATCTATCTATCGATCTATCTATCTAACTATCTATCTATATATATATTTGTGTATCTATCTGAGTACCTGTGTATCTGTATCTATCCATACATCTAAATATCTATACATCTCCATTTATCCATCTATCCTATCTATAAATGAACAGGAACATGAACTTGTTGCTCCGCGATATCACCGAGGTTCACAGTGGGTCTCGGGGCACAGTGGGTCATACAGGCCACATGGGCGGGGGGGGGGGGGGCGGGGGCGGGGAGGGGAGTTGTTGGAACGCGGCCCAGGGTTCGATGAGGCTTGAACCGCGCTTTGGAACGGAGCCCGGGGTCTCCACCACCACCGCCACCGCCACCGCCAGCACCGCCAGCAGCAGCACCGTTTATACCGCTTGCACCCAGCCGCGACATGGATACCGTGTTGTCCTAGCGGTGGCTGATGGGCTTCCCCTGCCCTCGTTACAAGCAGGGGGGGGGGGGGGCAGGGGGGGGCCGTCGACAGGCCAAATGGGCCTGGCGAGGATCTGGACGATGTTTCGCACGGTTGACCGGCAAGCATGCAAAACATGCGGCCATTTTGCGCACACTCTCACTCGCACTCGTTAACCTGTGTGGTGACATACAGTGGGTTTTCGTCACACTGTGGTGGAGTAGAGTAGTACCCGGAAGTAAAAGTAGTCATACCACACTGTAGAAATACTCTGTTACACGTAAAAGTACTCATCATGCCAAATGTCCCATTTCTGAATAATAATATTAATATTATATTACTGGAGTATAATTATTGATGCATTACTGTGTTCATCGCTTTAATGTTGCAGCTGGTAAATGTGAAGCAATAAAAAAGCCTGGTTGATATAATATCATAATTTGTTTATTGATTAGATTAGTTTTGTATGATTAATTTTAATCTGCAAAGTAACTAGTTACTAAAACCTGTCAAAAGTACAATATTTGCCTCTCAGATGTAGTGGAGTAGAAGTACCTAAAATGTGTACTTAAGTACAGTACTTGAGTAAATTTACATCTAAATATGTTTTCTCTAGGAAGACAGAGAGAGAGAGATTCTATTTGTAAAGAAAAAACAGCTAAAAAAACAACATAAAACCTAGCACCGGTACTTGGAGGATTAGCGATTCAGTGTCCAGCTGTCTGCATGAATGGTAAAATGGATTGCATTTATATATCGCTTTTATCCAAAGTGCTTTACAGTATTGCCTCACATTCACCCATTCATACACCGACGGCGGTGTCAACCATGCAAGGTAACAACCAACACGTCAGGAGCAGTTAGGGTTAGGTGGTGTCTTGCTCAGGGACACCTCAACACTTAGCTAGGAGGGGGAGGAGCCCGGGGATCGAACCAGCAACCTTCTGGTTGCCGGACAACCGCTCTTATACCTCCTGAGCTACTGCCGCCCCTATAAGTTCTGCGTCTTCAATATATAGATACCATCACAGGACTGGGCCACTGCTGCCGAGCTCCAAGATGTACCAGGCTGCTCTGAACTCTCTGACACGACTCTGACCAACGATTGACCACCGCAGCCTCCTCATCACCACGTCGCTGGAATGAGGCCCCCAGACGGTAGACTACTGAATATGTTTATAAGTATTGGCAGCGTAATGCTCCTGCGTCTGCGTCTCAGGGCACGCAGCTCACATCCCCGTCGTCAGTAAACTCAATAAGGCCGACCAGTTTGAGTTTGGCATCAACTGTCTTTTCCGATCCGCTATCTATTATTTTCCATTTTAAACCGACTTCACGGAAAAACTCATTTGACTCAATCAAATGTAAGTACCTCGAGTCATGACTCGTATATATACAGTATATATCGTTTTTGTTTTTTTTAAATATATATTATATTATATGTAATTTGTATTAATTTTTTATATTATTGTATATATTATATATATTGTATTTACATGACTCATCTATACACTATATATGTATAGTTTTTTGTTTTTGTAAATATATATAAAAAATACAAAATATATATTGAAATTACATTTTAATATTTTATATATATATATTTGTTTCTGTATTATTATTGTTATTAGTATTATTATTATTGTTATTAATATTATTAGTATGATTATTATGATTATTATTATAATTATTATGATTATTATTATTGTTGTTATTGTTATTATATTAATATTATTATCGTAGTTATTTTATGCTTCCTTCTACATCTGTGACTGTAGCTCGCTAGCAGCTAGCATCGCTATGCCACCGCCCCCGCCCCCCGCAGCCGCCGCCGCCGCCGCCGCCGCACCGCCGCCGTCGCCATCTTGTTGATTCGAGCGCCGCCTCCGCTGACATCATTCAAATTCCCTCTCACCTCAATCATGCGCTACAGCCGGGGCCGTCCGTCTCTCAGTCTCGATAGGAAGGAAACAATGAGATTCCTATCTGTAATGCTATTACCCGCCGTATAATAGGGTTACGGCTGCCCGGGTTTACCTTGGCATGGCAGAACTTTATTAGGTTTAAGACCTTTTTGCTTTCCACCTTTTTTTTTCTTCCGCTGTCGCTACTATTACATAGGAGCCCTTAAACCCCAGAAGAGAGAGAGAGAGGCAGAAAGAAAGAGACAGAGAGAGAGAGAGACAGAGAGAGCGATAGAGAGAGAGAAGGTATCGGCTTAGAATAAAATTACACGCAAACTAAAAAAAGAAAACACCGAAAAAAGTTCAAGATGGCTTCTCCTCGTCTTCTTCTTCTTCTCCTGCGACACGCGCGGTGTTATCTCTCAGAACGTGGAACCTTTCTGTTTCCCCCCCAAACCTCCCCCCCCCCCCCCCCCCCCCCCCCCCCCCGGCCCGTGTTGACGGCGGCGGGAGTGGTTTTTTGGTGTGGCACCGCGCAAGGCTGATTACAGGGGGAGTCTTAATCAGGTGGCGCAGGCTCCACGGGGCCCTTGGGGGCCGGCGGGAGCGCTACTCGCTGTCAGGCCGCGCCGAGCAACAATCAATCATCACACGGCTCCGAGACAGAGGAGCAGGAGCTGGAAGATAGGAGGACGAGAGAGAGAGAGGAGAGAGAGAGAGAGAGAGAGAGAGAGAGAGAGAGAGAGAGCACAAATAGCAAGTAGGGGAACAATAGAGTGGGAGGGAGAGCAGGAGGAAGAAACAAGTAAAGAAGAACATAAGAAGAGAGAGGAACAGAAGAAGAGAAATAAAATACAGGAATCAGATTAAAAAAAGAAAAGGCTGCAGAGAAACAGAAAGAGAGA
>PIJE02001535.1:12500-15000 GCA_002895965.2 Coryphaenoides rupestris | reverse complement strand
CAGAGCCCTTTGGAGGGAAGGTGCACAGGGGAGGGGTGGAGAGAGGCGGGGGTGTGTGTGTGTGTGTGTGTGTGTGTGTGTGTGTGTGTGTGTGTGTGTGTGTGTGTGTGGAGAGGCAAAGGGGTAGGGATGGGGATGGGGGGGTGGGGGGGTGGGATGCGAGAGGCACCTTCAGGGGGAAAAACGGGATGGGTTTATGGGGGAAGGGGGTGAAAAATAAGAAAACACTCCCCACACACACACACACACACACACACACACACACACACACACAAACATGCACATGCACACATACACAAACACACACACACACACACGCACACACACACACACACACACACACACACACACACACACACACAAACAAGGTTATTAAAAGCTCCCATCTCCATTACGCATTCATTATCCCTGCTCAGTCAAAACAATGTACATTCTTATTAAATAAATAAAAGAATTGTGCATTATCAAGACTATGATTTGTGAACATTCTGTTACATTTGTTAACATTCACAGTCATGTTCTGGACGCCTTGACCTGGGTTCTGATCCGATGTACACGCTCCGGACTTATTGCCGGGGTCTTTTTCCGTGAGTGTCTCAGTTTGTTGAGTGGGTTTGTTGTCTTGTTGAGAGAATGAGGTGTAGAATCCCACAGAGTTGCTTACTTGCTTACTCGTGTGTGTGTGTGCGTGTGTGTGTGTGTGTGCGTGCGCATTTGTCTGCTCATGCTTGTGTGTTTGTGTAGCTGTGTGTGTCTGTGTCTGTGTTGTGTGTGTGTGTGTGTGTGTGTGTTTGTCTGTGTGTGTGTGTGTGTTGTGTGTGTGTGTGTGTTGTGTGTTGTTGTGTGTTGTGTGTGTTTGTGTTGTGTGTTGTGTGTGTGTGTGTGTTTGTTGTGTCGTGTGCGTGTGTGTGTGTGTGCGTGTGTGCGCGTGTGCGTGCGCGTGTGCGTGCCTGTGAGCGGACGGAGTAACGGTAGCGTATTACCGAGACAGACTTTCTGACCTTTGACCCCTGGGGATGTGGATGTTTGTGCGGGTTACATTCTCCGCAGGGGAGAGCACACGGCAGCTCTAACTACGTGTCTCTATGTGCCGCGCCTCTGACACTTCCTCGCGCGCCGGAAAAAAATCTAAATTGACTGAAATAATACAAATGATTATGCTGTGTGTGACGATGCCTGCTGAAAGACGCCAGCCCCCTGAATAAAACAATGAATTAAAATACAAAACAGGCAATATACTCTAGTATAAGGCCATACGAGGCCTGTTGAGCATCCCTTACAGGAGAGAGAGAAGACTCTGTCAATTTTCCCCCCCCAAAATTTTTTCTCTGTAGGCCACCCAATGGCCACAGCTTCAACTCTGGAGGGGGAGTGAGGGGGGGGGGGGGGGCCTTTGTGGTGCCCCCCGCGCCCCCAGCGCCCCCAAGCCCTCCCCCCCTCTTTTTTTTCTCTCTCTCTCTCTCTCTCTCTCTCTCTCTCTCTCCCCCTCCCTTCCCTCCTGTACCCGTTTGCCGCTCCTTTGCTCCCCACGGTGCAGACTTCAAAGACGGCGAGGAGACGACGGAAGATATTCTGCAAAAGCATGAAACCTCAAGATGTGTTTTGTGTTGCTTTTGACCTTCCTGCCCCCCACCCCCGCCCCCCATCCCCCACCACCACCCACCACCACCCCCCACCACCACCACCACCCACCACCACCACCACCCACCACACCACCAACCACCCCAACCAATCGGCTCTGCGGAAACACATACAAGACCACATCCGTCCCTTTTTGTGTATGGATATATATATACTATATATCACTGTGACCTTTCATTTTCCATATGTTACGTCATTTATGTTAAACACATTGTTTAGGTCGATCTCTGGGCATATGGTAATGCATTATGCAACTACCCGGCCAAAAGTGAGGAGGAGTTCAAAGTCAAAACCTCCTATTTTTCCCAACGACGCACAAATTAAAGCGAGACACTCCGACTCTAAAAGAAGAAAACCGAACAAACAAACAGACACGCAAACAAACAAAACAAACCGGAAAACAGAACAAAAAAGAACATTAACAGCTGCGTACTCATGCACACACACACGAGACACACAACCGTCACACGAACACACACACACACACACACATGACACACCACACACTACACACACACACACACCACACACACACCCGGCACAGAAACAAGCACCTTTATGATCCTGCAGGCCTGATCAATCCTGGCCGGCCTCCCTCTCCCTCTCTCCCTCCCTCGCTCCCTCCCTCTCCGTCGGTGTCTGAGGGCCACAGAGTTATGATTTCTTTGTTTGGTGACAAAAGGGCCCCCATGCTATCAGCAGGGTTGCCGCCTGCAGTCAGGCCCAGAACTGTCATAACAGAGGGATGGAGCCCATAAAGCCTTATATAAAATACAGCACAGCCGTAACGCCGCGCCGCCGCGAAGCTATTAGCTTCACGTAGGCCGGCGATAAAGCAGAATCAAAGGGGGGGCGGCGG
>PIJE02001535.1:0-7500 GCA_002895965.2 Coryphaenoides rupestris | reverse complement strand
CCGCTTTTATTGTGATTTCTTTAAATCTGTGAAATTCTATCTCTACGGGAAAAATACACACTCGCGCCTTTTTGACGAGAAGCCAATCAGATCGTCGCAGGGTTTGGAAGTGCGCACGGGTTAGCGTCAGCGGGTAATGCGGTGATAATCGTCGTCATTTGAACGATCTAATACTGAACTGAAAAAAATAAGAAATGCAGGTGAAAGTACGAAGAGATCGTGCGGATCGTACGCGCGCGCGAAGCAGTCGTGGTTAGCTAGTTTCCTGGTCTGCGGTACAGTTTCAAAATAGAAAAAATACGGAAAACACACACATTCACACACACACACACACACACACACACACACACGCACACATATGCAGATAAAAAACCCCGATGCAATATGCATACAGTGAGCGTGCACCTACACACCCTCGCTGCCATCGACAACACCATCTCTTATCGCTTCCTCCTCCCGACCTCCCCCACCTCCTCCTCCTCCTCCCCCACCTCCTCTCTCCCTCCTCGCCCCCCCCCCCCCGCCCACCGTTGTCTTATCTGTGCTCCTCCATCTGTTTCGATTTTTATATTTCTCCAACTTTCTCTCTCTCTCTCTCTCTCTCTCTCCCTCCCTCTCTGTGGTGGTAGTTGGTGGTGGTGTGTGTGAATGTGTGTGTGTGTGTGTGTGTGTGTGTGTGTGTGTGTGTGTGTGTGTGTGTGTGTGTGTGTGTGTGTGTGTGTGTGTGCGTGTGTGCGTGTGTGGGGGGGGGGGGGGCGGTGTGGGGGTCTCCTTCTCCCGAGCGCTGGCGAAGGGGAGTGTGCGGCGTGGCGGCGGAGGCGGAGGCGGTGGCAGAGGAGGAGGAGGAGGAGGAGACGGCGGCAGCATCGAGGAGGGGAAGAGAAGGGGAAGAGAGAGACAGAGAGAGAGAGAGAGAGAGAGAGAGAGAGAGGAAGGCGCCCCCCCTCTCTATGCATCGCGCACCACATCCTCCTCCTCCTCCCTCCTCCCTCCTCCTCCCTCCTCCTCCCTCCTCCCGTGTGCACCGCCATGGGAGTGCAGGGCGTGGATGTGTTAAAAGGGAAGTCTTGTGAAGGCACGTTAGGTAGAACAGCGAGGAGGCGGCGGCAGGGGCGGTCTCAGAAAGAGAGAGTGAGGGAGAGATGGAGAGAGGGAGAGAGGGAGAGGGGGAGGACGGGGGGGTACCTGTGGGGTGGGAGAGCGGGGTATGGGTGGGAGAGAGGGGGAGGGGCGGGGTGGGGTGGTCCCGAGGTGGGCACCTGCGGGCATGGGGAGGTGGGGTTGGGGTGGGGTGGGGTGGGGAGCGGGTTGCCGAGTTATAAATAAAGCATTAGCCTGTTGAAGGGAAACAGGAACAGGGCTGCCGCTGCCTTTCTTTCCAGCGCCCCGCTAACGCTAACGCTAACGAGCAGCGAACCCGCGGGCGCACCTTCCTGTTGCCGTCGCATCGCCCAGGAGGTACTGTATGTATACGCAGGTACATGGTGGCAGCGGCGGCGGCGGCGGGGGTCAAAATATAAGAAAAGGGAGAAGCCTCAACGCCACGCCCACCCGACGGCGCCCACTTGCTTTGCGACATTTACAGGGCATTTGGCGGACGCTTTTATCCAAAGCGACTTACAAAGAGTTACAAACACACACACACACACACACACACACACACACACACACACACACACACGTACTATATATTCTGAACACACCTCCTACACACACACACACACACACACACCTCCTGCTTATCTATCGATACGTCATTAAAATCGACTCTGCTGCTGGTTATTAAGCGAAGTCTCATCAACTCTCATCACCGCAAAACATATATGGGCTGTAATGAACAGATGATCCATACGGGATTCAGATTCTCTCACCTTTAGGCGCGAGATACGTTGAAAGTCATGTTTGTTTTTATTATCGCGGCAACTCGGGCAAAATCCTGGCAGCGCAAACAATGCCGTGAAACGAACTGATTAGCGACAGTCGGAGAACACAAAAATTCCGGAAACGGTATGGATATTGTGATAAATACCGTAAGCCAATTAGCTATTCTGCCGCAGTTCACTAATGCTCTTATCTGTTGGTGTTCACCCCCGCACTCTCTCTCTCTCTCTCTCTCTCTCTCTCTCTCTCTCTCTCTCTCTCTCTCCGGCTCCAAAGGTGTGCGCACTTCAACTCGTCGCGCTTCCAACTGAATTCTGTAATTAAAAAAGAAAAAGAGATAAAGCGGGAAGACTGGATTCGATTGGATCATTGTCTCTATCGCCGGTTATTCTTTTTGTGCGTTTCGCAGATTACCGACGACGCGACGGAGCAACGTCTTTGTTGAAGAACAGTGTTTTCAGGTTTTTTACCGTCGGTGGGTCATGGGTCCAAGTCTATAATATTGACATTGAAATATAATATCGGTGTATTTCATACGATTCCTATTCCTTATTATTATTATTATTATTTGTTATTATACCATCTGATTATATACTACGATGTATTACAGTACAATTCAAAAACCAAAACAAGTATTGATCTTTTTGAATTGTATGCTCTCCGAGAAAGTAGACAGACAAATGAATAATGAATTAATTTGACATTTTTAACGGTCGCCTTCATGAGATGACAGTGACATTTTAATCATCATCATCATCATCATCACCATCATCGATGTCATTTGATTTGTGGACGTGCTCACAGACCTACACAACTACTTAAGTGTCAAAGTGCCGTATTTACACGACAAATCGCTCGGCGTACAGTACAGTATATCAAAGCGAAGCCGTGCGGTGGTTGGTTACTGTGATACGGTGTGTGTGTGTGTGTGTGTGTGTGTGTGTGTGTGTGTGTGTGTGTGTGCGCGCGCGCGGTACTTTTTGGGACCACAAACACGTCAAATAGTCCAATAAACGTCGGAGTTAAGAGGTAAGGGATTTGACGTAGCGTCTCGGAGTGCTCTAAAAAAAAAAACGTCGATATCATCGTAATGACACGGCTGGATCCGTCCCTCCGCTGCCCGGCGCTGCACCTGGTCGGGGGTAAGGAATGAGGTATTGATCAGAGAGTAAATGGCTAATGCTAATGTTTGCTCTTGAGGGGCTAATTGCATTGGCCTAACCGAGCCATTTAAGTTAATGAGTGTGGCATTTGAAACATTTTTTTACGAGTCAGATCTCCTCGTAAAGCACGGACGTGGATTCGCGCGCTTCGACCGAGCGCTAACTGTTGATTTTTTAATTGAATTTAGTTTATGATTGGCATCTATATGAATGTTTGGTTGTTTGTTTGTTTGTTTGTTGTGACACGTCGATAACCGCGATCGCGCTACGCAGCGACCGGAGTACGCAAGAGTGCGTAATTAATGTCATCTTAAACGTACAAACAACCCCGTGTTTTACAGTCTGACGTTTAAATACAAACAAATACGTACGGGACACGACACGGAAGCAAATTAACGTCGTAAAAAAACCCCCAAAACAAGCCTACTTATCAATGTCAGAAATTCTGGAGAAGCCTTTTAAGAGCTTTAAGATGGGAGATAGAGAGATGGGGGGAGGAGGAGGAGGAGGAGATGGAAGAGGGAGATGGAGGGAAGTTAATGACCTTGATAAGACCTTAAAGGACCAGGGACACGGCTGCCGCGAGGCGTTGCCGTGACAGCCATGTCAAGGACCGGACCAGCGATGGGAGGCACTTCCTGTCTGGCGGGGGGGGTTGCTTACCAGTGTGTATGTACATGTGTGTGTGTGTGGTTGTGTGTGTGTTAATGTGTGCTTGCTTTGCATGTATGTGTGTCTGCATGTGTTTATGTGTGTGCCATTTTCATGTGTATGCATGTTTGCATGCGTGTCTGCGTGTGTGTGTGTGTGTCTGCCTGTGTGTGTGTGTGTGTGTGTGTGTGTGTGCGCATGTGGGTGTGTGTGTGTGTGTGTGTGTGTGTCTGTCTGCCTGTGTGTGCATGCATGTGAGTGTGTGTGTGTGCGTGCGTGCGTGTGTGTCCGTGTGTATGTGTGTGCCTGTGTGTACATGCATGTGAGCGTGTGTATGTGTGCGTGTGTATGTGCGTGTGTGTATGCGTGTGCGTGTGTGCTCACAGAGGTGTGTGGGGACACACCGGGTTGAGGCATTGCTTGGCGGCATCACAGGCTGATATCAATCTAATGAGATAAGAACGGTATGCAAATGAACCTGGCCACAGTTCACTCTAATCAGCTTAACAGCCCCGATAGGTATCAGCTATCTGACGCACACATCTCACACACACACACATACACACACACACATACGCACACACATACGCACACACACACACACACACGCACACACACACACACACACACACAAAGGATCCTCGCGGCAAGAGTTCAATCAGTAAGAGCGTTTGCCACACCGTGCACCACAATACAAAGCTGCACTTAAGCGCACATTCACATGCAATCAACCATCTCCACATTCACACACACACACGTGCACTCACACACGCACGCACACACACATATACACACAAGCATCCAAGCATTGTATTTTTTTTTATTTTATATTATTTATTTATTAAGATATATTTTTTTTTATTTTACTTTAAATGGTATATGTATGGTACATTCACACACACACACACACACACACACACACACACACACGCACACACACACACACACACACACACCGCACAAAGACATCCTGCACACAAACGCACAGCACACGCACACACACACACACGCACACACACACACACACACACACACACACACACACACACACACACACACACACACACACACACACACACACACACACACACACACACACGCTAACACACACACACACACACACACACACACACACACACACACACACACACACACACACACCACACACACACACACGCACACACACAGAACCAGACACCCACAGTACACACACACGCAACACAACACACACACACACACACACACACACACACACACACACACACACACACACACACACACACACACACACACACACACACACCACAACACACACACACACACACACAGGGCCTCACTGGGCCGGCAGGACAGTCAAGTTACTGCAACATAGCACATACATATACACATCCATTCAGGGCCCTCTGCAGGGGGTCCGGAGTGGAGTGTGTTATGGGTGGGGGCGGGGTCGGGGGCGGGCGGGCGGGGGTGTGCGGCTATTATTGTCCATGGGAATCCAGGTCATCTTAGATGGTATGGGGTAGTGGGGGGGAAATGGGGTATGTGTGTGTGTGTGTGTGTGTGTGTGTGTGGAGGGGGGGCGGGGGGGTCCCAATAAACAGCTTGCCCAGGAATAACACAGCTGCCCTTCAGACAGACAGCCTACTGACCTTTGCTGAACCAAAGAGACATATTTATACATAGACACACACACACACACACACACACACACGCTCACATGCGGACACACAGACATATGCGTGGTCACACACACCACGGACACACACACACACACACACACACACAACACACACACACGGTTCCTGGAATCTCTTAAGCCGGGACATGAAGATCTGAGATTGTGTTCCGAGATCTGTTTATTGAACGTCTGTCTGTCTGTGTTGGTTAGAAAGTCATCACACACACACGCACACGCGCACACACACACACACACACACACACACACACACACACACACACACACACACACACGCGCGGAGCAGAGGCTACTGTTCAGTGCAGCGATGTGACACCCTTAGCTCTTGGCAGACAGGGTGAGGCACTCTCAGGCTGACCAGCAGAGAGAATGCACCGAGCGCTATGCGTGTGGCAGTAACTGTCATCACGACCGCTTTAAACACTTTAAACTCATCCCTTCATCTCTGTTTATGTACGGTATGTCTCTTTATCTACTCTCTCTCTCTCTCTCGCTCTCTCTCTCTCTCTCTCTCTCTCTCTCTCTCTCAAGTTCTCCTTTGTCATTCTGCCTCTCTCTCTCCCTACATACACATTTTTTGGCACTCCTTTGAATCATTGTATTATATGGCCCTCTCTCTCTCTCTCTCTCTCTCTCTCTCTCTCACTGATATTCTACCTCCACATTTTTTGGCATTCGTTTGAATTGTTGTACTATATGGCCGTCTCTCTCTCTCTCTCTCTCTCTCTCTCGCTCTGTCTCTCTGTCTCTCTAGCATTCTGTCCCTCCCTCCCTCCCTCCCTCCCTCCCTCCACAGTCCGGCCCTGCCTCTCTCTGCCCTTTCTAACCCTTGGATCGCTCTCTGACATTTCCGACGTTAAGTCGCCTATTTCAGTCGACCTATTCTTACGCAGAGCCGGGGCCAAGACATCATTATGGAAATCATCGGTCGAGATGTGTTGATTTGTAAAGGGCACCGGGGGGGGGAGGGCGGGGGGGGGGGCGGGAGGTGGGTGGGGTGGGAGGGCTCAACCTCACCCCCCCAGTCCTCCCCCAGTCCTCACCCTCCTGCTCCTGACTCACCTCACCCCTCTCTTAGCCCCGCGTCCTCCGGTTGCAGACACGGGCAGACAGACCGGCAGACAGGCAGACAGGCAGACGGACAGACGGTGTGAAAGACGAAATTAAATGTGAGTGCGACGGAAGGGGGCGGGGCTGAGGACGGGTGGACGCATGGATGGATGTTTGGGTGGATGCGTGGACGGGCGGGTGGAGACGCCGCTGGACTGACTGACAGACTCGAGTTGGTGGCAGAGCAGAGAAGTGGAGAAGTGGAGCAGAAAGTGGAATCAAGTGAGCCCCAACTATATCTATATTGCTTGGCTCTGGTCTATAGGTTGGCTGGCTGGCTGGCTGGCTGTTCTGGCAGTTCTGGCTGTTCTGGCTGACTATGATGATGATGATGAACCAGTCAGCCAGGCCAGGCTTTCATTAGCTGAACGCTATGTGGGACGGAAGCCAGCCAGAAAGAAGGGGCTGTGAGCCCGTCAGCCAGCCAGAACAGCCAGAACAGACAGCCAGCCAAGCCAGCGCGAGATAAGTGCAGTTTGGACATCCATGCCTCTCGCGACTAAACGCTTGGTGTTTGATGCCTAAACCGATGTTGCCCCACTGTCTTATGATGTACTCATGCCCACACAAGCATTGGTAAGGTCGGATAAACGTTTCCATGAAAGTTGTGAAGACCCATCACCTTTTACTGTTTAACCGCTTAGAAAGACACAAGCGCCTATTGTGAAAATGAATTGTGAACTACTCTCGAATGCAATAACCCCCCAACTCCAAAACGGTAGGGAAGCAAGTAGAGGTGCACCAGCACAAGATACATACAGAGGGATCATTGGGCAATAGCAACTTATGAGGTTATTGTGTGCGTGGCTGCAAAATGCGTTTGAGCGCGAGATAAGTGCAGTGGCGTCTCCACCCGCCCGTCTGCACAACCCAAACATCCATCCATGCGTCCACCCGTCCTCAGCCCCGCCCTCCTGTCCGTCGCACTCACATTTAATTTCGTCCTTCACACCTGTGAATGTCCGATTACGTGCATGTCCGTCTGATCTCTCTCAGTTT
>PIJE02001534.1:119467-122916 GCA_002895965.2 Coryphaenoides rupestris | reverse complement strand
ACCCCCTCCCCCAACACCCCCCCCCCCCCCCCCGCCCACAGAACGAAGCCATGATCTCAGGGGCCATCATCATCATCATCCAACCGAAAGGTCGGAGGCCATCGCCATCCCTTTAGGTCCCTTTTTTTCCCACACGGGCCACTATGTGCTGCTAGCGTACTTAGCATTGTTCAGCATATTGTATGTTCTTAGATGTTGGTAATGCACTCAGAATGACACGTCTGCTCTTATCCCAGCTATTCTGCAGGCAACCTATCAATTATGAAACTCGTTCTATTAACCTCGTAACTATGAATGCTTGAAACCTGCTCTGTTCTTATCTTTATGTACCACAGTGATATATTGCTGTCTCTCCTTCAACAAATGTACTCTTTGTAAGTCGCTTTGGATAAAAGTGTCTGCCAAATGCCCCTAAATGTAAATGTAAATGTAAATGTAGACGCTAACGTAGTTTGTCGACACTGTGGGGAGGGAAACGCGTGCGTTTGGTTTCTCCTTCCGACGACTGTTTGAAACAATAAACGCCCTCCGTCTCCTCATCCACCCGCTCGGAGCGATCTTGTCTTATAATTTATTTCTCTCATCACGCATCCGCCTACGCACCGCACACACACACACACACACACACACACACACACACACACTCACACTCGCTTCATACCTAAAGGGGAGGGGGTGGGGGGGGGGGGGGGTGGGGTGTCAAAAGCAGTTTAAATCCAACAAGCGACAAGGTGGGAGTCCAACCGACAACCCAAACCCCTGAGACGACCCGCCCTGACCCCTGAAACTCGGCCCTCGTCATAATGGGAGAGACAGAGAGAATTGAAATTGAGAGAGAGAGAGAGAGAGAGAGAGAGAGAGAGAGACAGACAGAGAGAGACAGACAGAGAGACAGAGAGAGAGAGAGAGACCAGAGAGACAGAGAGAGAGACAGAGACCAGAGAGAGAGAGACAGAGAGAGAGAGAGAGAGAGAGAGAGAGAGAGACAGAGAGTGTGTATTTGTGTGTGTGTGTGTGTGTGTGTGTGTGTGTGTGTGTGTGTGTGTGCGTAATGACAATAATGCAACGATCCAATCACAGCGCAGGTGAAGCAAATTCCATGAGATCCCAGTGTGTGATTCCGTTGATTTACCCCCACACCCCCCAGCCCCCCCCCCCCCCCCCCCCCCCCTCCCCACCGTCTTATCCGAGTCAAACTAGAGATTAGGAGAGAGAGAGCGGAGTATAAAAATAAAAAGCTATTTATCCGTCTGTGTGTGTGTGTCGTGTTATCCGCCCGCTCATCCGTCTCCGGAACGGAACGTGTGAACGGCCTCGCCGCCTGCCGCTTCATCCAATTCATCGCCACCGCCGCCGTCGACGGTGATGATGATGATAACGAGCTCCCGGCATCACAGACACACGGCCCGCCATCTTGCCTCCATCTCCCGCTCTCTCTCTCTCCTCTCCCTCTCTCTCTCTGGGGGGGGGGGATGATGAGGGTGGCGGAGAGAAAGGGGGAGGAGACTCTGACGTCACCGGAAGCTCTGATAGGAGATCGTCTCATCTGATTGGCTGAGGTCTCGTGCGGCTCCCGAACTATAAAAAGCTCTTCTACTGTCATCAGCTTGCCAGCGGTTGCTTATTATTATTATTATTATTTTACTTTCGGATGAAAAATGACAAACAGTTCTCTCAATCTATTTCTGCAAACGCAATAAAAAAGAAGGAAATGATATTGATCAATCAATACAAATGGGCTTTGATGATGATGGGTCCCACTAAATGAAAACGGTGGAAAATCGATTAGGCTCGCAGAAGCAATCAGCTTCCTGATTGGACAGACAGGTTGAGGTCCACCTTGGACCAGGATGTCTGTCTGTCTGTCTGTCGGTCTGCAGGATGATGATGAGATGTAACTCCCTGTCTGTCTGCCTCTCTGTCTCCCTGTCTGTCTGCAGCATGATGGTGTGCGGCGTGCTCACCCTGATCCTGAGCTGGGCGTCCCTCGGTGCGGATCTGGCAACCGCTGTGGTGAGTCTGTTGGCTCCGTCCCCCATCCTCCTCACCCACCCCCCCCCACCCCCCTCCTCCCCATCCTCTTAATCTTCCTCATCCTCCTCCTCCTCCTCCTCCTGGATGAACTGACCCAGTGGCTCACATCACCGCCAATTATCCCCCGGCCAACCGATTCTTATCGCCCCGGCAATGTGGATAAATTAGCAAGGGGTGTGTGTGTGTGTGTGTGTGTGTGTGTGTCTGTGTGTGTGTGTGTGTGTGTGTGTGTGTGTGTGTGTGTGTGTGTGTGTGTGTTCCCGTGCACACATGGAGTGTGTTGAATTGAGTGTGTGAAAATAACTCCAGGCAGGGGTTAACAGAAAGACTCATAGTAATCTCATCCCCGTGCTAATCCCCATCTCTCACCTAACTCTGGGAGCTCAGTTCTTGGATTAGCATCGTGATGTTTGCTTCTATATTCGATTCTATCAAGACGATCTTCTCTTTCTCTTTCTTTTAAAAAAGATCCATAAAATATCGGGGTTCACTCCTTACGCCGTGCTCTGTAGAATGACTGGCGTGTTAAAATATGTGTGTGTGGCTTTACAAAATAAAAGCCTTCATATACATCCTCCAGTACATTTATCCAGGGTTGGTTGGTTGGAGTACAGTTAGAGTCTGCCGCCATGCATGATGCAGGGGCGGCGGTAGCTCGGGAGGTGGAGTAAGAGCGGTTGTCTGGAGCAACAGGAAGGTCGCTGGTTCGATCCCCCGGGTGGCTCCTCCCCCTCCTCCTAGCTAAGTGTGGAGGTGTCCCCTGAGCGAGACGCCACCTTAACCCTACCTGCTCCTGACGTGTTGGTTGTCACCTTGCGTGGTCGACACCGCCGCCGTCGGTGTATGAATGAACGGTGAATGTGAGGCGATACTGTAAAGCGCTGTCGGGGGGGTTTCTCTTGATCGGTGCAGTGCAACGGTGGCTGGCCGTAGGGCGACCAAGACCATGTTCCTCCTCCACCACCACCACCACCACCACCTGCCCACTAGGCTGCCCGCGGGGGGGGGGCAGCGGCTGCTTTGGCAGGACACGGGGTCTGATAATTGCCTTCCCATGCAAACCAAACAGCCGTCCACAAAGCCACGGTTAGAGCGATGCCCACACAGCTCACACAACAGTGGATTAAACAGGCCGTGTGTGTGTGTGTGTGCGTGTGTGTGCGTGTGTGTGTGCGTGTGTGTGAGTGCGTGTGCATCTATATTAGAACAGAATAGTCTCTTAGCCCATGCATCCATCTAAACCTACACAAATTAAAAAGTGTGTGTGCGTCTACGTGCACAGTGTGTGTCTGTGTGTGTGTGTGTGTGTGTGTGTGACTGGCTAATTGCGCGGCCCCCAATTAGCGTAGCGCCTGCCTGGGTACATTAAACATTATCGTCTAATAATGAAGACACCCCCCCCCCCCCCTCCCCTC
>PIJE02001534.1:101967-109467 GCA_002895965.2 Coryphaenoides rupestris | reverse complement strand
GAATGACAAGAGTCCTCGACGTGAAGAGTTTCAGTCACTTTTATCTATTTACCTGGCTTTAACTTTGCTATAGAATTTAATTAAGCTCTTTTTATTTAAAGCTAATACCTGTGAAATGCGTCAAGATTCAACTGGTACATCGAAGTGTCTTCTGTGATCTATATGACGAGAAAGCGAGGCATGGCGTGTCGATATTAACATGTCCCGTGTCTCCTTGTCTCCTTGACTCCTTCTCCTCCGCAGTACTCGCCCAGCATGCGGGCCACGTATCTGTCCATGACCGAGGAGCAGAGTAGACACTATGGGAACGACTTCCAGGCATAGACCGCACCCCGCCTGCTCCTCCTGCTCCTCGTCTTCCTCCTCCTCCTCCTCCTCCTCCTCCTCCTCCTCCACCATCTCCTCCACGTCCACCTCCTCCCCAGCTCCTGCTCCTGCGTCGTACCTCTCCTCCTACAACCACCACCACCAGCACCACCGACACCGACACCGACACCGACACCGTCACCACAGAGACTCCTCAGCATGACTTGTGGCTTAAGCGACTGACGGACGTCGGGTCCAGTCCGCGGCGACCCGGCGATGTGGACGGAGGAAGAGCCATCCATCCGTCTCACGTTTTGCC
Source organism: Coryphaenoides rupestris (assembly GCA_002895965.2). Classification (NCBI taxonomy): domain Eukaryota; kingdom Metazoa; phylum Chordata; class Actinopteri; order Gadiformes; family Macrouridae; genus Coryphaenoides; species Coryphaenoides rupestris. The sequence goes on along the minus strand of PIJE02001534.1, from coordinate 108,842 downwards.
GATGTTGCTGTTGCTGTGGTATTTGTGGTCGGAGCGGAACTTTGTGTGTTTTGTTTTTTTCTCGACGTCCACGATGAAGCAATTCTTTTGTTTTTGTGTGGTGTCCTGGCCTTTGTTGTTGTGGACTCTCTCTGGACTCTCGCTGGACCGCAACGTAAAACCAACGAAAAACAAACTGATTGACATTGGGTTTGCTTTGCGTCTGGGGACACGAGTTAAGTTAAGTTGTGGGATTAAGAAGAAACACACACACACACAAAAAACGGAATCCTCTTCTGTTTTCTGCGTTGACACAAAATAACACAAATAACCTGGACGATGGAAGTGAAGTGGACGGATGACAGATATATATATATATATATATATATATACAAGGACAAAAAAAGGACTTGACATGGCGGTAGGGAGTGGAGTTTCTGGAAATACTACTGATACTAATGGAGATTAGGGAGCGGAGATACGAGCATGTTATTGTGCCTGTTGATTATTGTTTCTTGATTACGACGGTGCCCTTTCTGACCCAGAAGCCGACTCACCGGTGAACACCGCACGTGTTCGATTCTCTCTCTCTCTCTCTCTGCCGTACCGCCGAACCGTTTGCCAAACGAGATTTGTTTTATCGAAAACAAGTCACACAGAACACAAGCTTAGATTTTATTTTCATTCAGATGTGATGTTAAAAATCTCAAAAGTATCTGGTTGACAGGAACACATGCGTACTTTCTGTGTCTGTGCTCACCGATTTGGCACCAAACCTGTCAGCATGTTGAAGGTACAGTACGTCGTAGGGTGAATCTGTCCCGTTGGTCACAGTGTTCACAGTACAACACACAAACTCGCGTTTCCTTTCGCCATCTCTCACACACACACTCTGTAAATAACGTGGACCGTGCAAAATATGGATCATGGCGTCTTTTGTTGTATGAACATAATTCTATTTTAATGATGACTGTGTTTGTCCCAATGTGTCACCGTGTAGTAATAATAATATAGCATTTTGCTCCATTATCTGGCCTGGTCTTGTCGCTCAACGCTCTTTGCATTCGTGTAATACAATAATACAATGCCGTACATGCAGTAAAACTAATACTCTATAATACCAAATGTTTCTCAATGATGTTGGAGGTTGCGTTGCTTTGATGATATGAGATGGGAAGGAGATTTAGAGAGACCTAACCCAACTAAATGTATTGTCTTCAGTCTCAACAACAAAACAACATCATTTCAGCAATAGAATCACCTGCTGTTGGCCTTTCTCGTGCAAATGCATCTCAACAACAACAGTTTACATGTTAATTTTATAATTATTTTATTTTTTTATACAATTAATGAGTTATTTCCCCCTCCCCATTGCATGTTACACTGTAGCCTACAGCCTTCATGTGTGACGTCCTTGCATTTAATTGTGAACTGAATAAAAACAACTTTTTAGTAGATGCTGCTTTTATATTCATCATCACTCTCATAATAGATATAAGTTATAAGTAACAGACATCCTATTAGAGCAGTTTTTTTTTACTTTACTTTATATTCATATAAATATCAATCAAATGTAAATATAACATTTTGTATTTTGTATTCTTTTCAATCATTTTTTTATTTGTATTCTTTATACTCTTATTATTTTGTTCTTTTTATTCTTACTATTTATACAGCCGTGGTCTGCACTAATCTCGCGAGACCATCTGTTCTCACGAGATATCTGGATGATCTCGCGAGATGAACTATGCACTGTTTTATCGTCTTTTTCTCTTTTTAGTAGATATTTAAAAATAAATCACCTCTCCCTTAAATAATAATAATAATAATAATAATAACAACAATAATAACAATAATAATAATAATAATAATAATAACAATAACAATAATATTAATAATAACAATAACAACATCAATAATAATAATAATAATAATAATAACAATAATAATAATAATAATAATAAAGCCACCAAAGTGTCTCTGGGAAAGTGGGAAGTGGGAGCACACACACACACACACACACACACACACACACACACACACACCGCCGCCGCTCTGCTCCGCCCATTTCTTCCCGTTGGATGCGGAAATGGGGGGCGTGGTCTCAAGCTGTTGCTAGGATACGGTAAACACAGCTCCGCTGACCACGCCCACCAAAACATTTCGGGCATCTGAAGGTTTCCCAGACGCAGGTACGTCAATATTATTCAGGTCGTAGTAGTTTATTAATAATATTAATGTTTATCATGCATAAATATTGGTGTTAAAGCTGCATGGGCGGTTCTAACAGGGGCCAACAGGGGTCAACAGGGGTCAACAGGGGCCAACAGGGACCAATCTGTGGCCCCTGAATGAAGAGTCTACAATAATAATGATAACATTATTGATTTCTTCTTGCAACGCTAACTGGAATGTGTTTTATTGTGTTTTCATGATTTAAATTCAAAGATTATTATTTTTTAACTCACTGAGTTACTGAAACAAATACCAGTGATGGTATTTAATGTTGTTTTTATTTAGTACTTACTTTATATACTTTATATGCTTATTTAGCCATTACTTTATATACTGAAATAAACATCCTGAAAGCTTGAACTACAAGAGAATATTTGTCTCTTTTGTCCCGGGTCGAATGTGCCCCTCTGACAAAAACAGACTTAACTAATTTAAACTTAATTTCTTCCCAACATCATGTGCAATATTCTCAATATCATGCACTATATTATTAATATCATGTTACCTCTAAATATTATCCTTGCAATATTACCATGCTACATTACCTTTCATCATTATGTGCAATATTCTTAATATTCTTGTTATCATGTGCAATACTTCCTCTTACCATTATTATTATTATTATTACCCTTTTATTACACTTCAATTGTTTTTGCTGACTGAATATCTTATCTTACCTATATTTTTATACTTCTCCTAGGACTTAGACTTACTGTAAATTTGTAAATCTGTTATTTTATTTGTATTACTCTACTTTATTTCTCTCTCGTTTTACTCTATTGCTATGCAACCCGGCACAAGAATTTCCTTGGGGATCAATAAAGTTCTATCTTAACATGTCCATCAGATGACCACAGGATGGAGATAGTCCACGTGTACACCAAGAGACGCAGCGAGTTCGGCCGGCCGTGCAACTTCTCCGACCGGCCGGCCGAGCTCCGCGTGGACATCTGCCCCGACCCCTCCCTGGGGGCCAACTTCCTGGACAGGGACCCCTGCGACGTCCCCCTGCAGTGCTCCCAGGACATGTCCGAGCACGAGGTACAGGATGAGGACATACTGGGGACCGGGGACCAGACAATATTGACACACACAACATGACCAATGTGAACTTGAACTTGAACTTGAATTCACATGTCGTCAAAACAAGCATTTATTCATCTTTGAGTGATTGACAGACCGTATTGTTGTGTCTGCACACACTAGCTCATCAGTGATGCATCGAGTCATCGCATTTGTTCTAATATTGTTCTGCAATCATCGCGCTATGTCTGCATCGAGTTATAGTGCTGCTGTTCATCAGTGTGCCCGATGTCTGAACTTCTCGATGCTGTGCCGCGACCTAACCTCGTGACCCAGGTGAACACCGAGCGCTACGAGTCGGTGTCCTGCGGCATGAACCACGTGGAGGGCGGGTGGCCCAAAGACATCAACCCCCAGAAGATGGAGCAAACCATCCGCTTCCGGAAGAAGGTGGAGAAGGACGAACACTACAGCAACACCATCCTGCAGCTCGGCAGCGTACGTGTTTCCGGAGCTGTTCCGCCGTTCATTCATTCTTGAGGGAAACCATAAGTCTACTGGTCGGTACGGCCCGCTGGGCAGACCGGTCGACTGATTCGTCTGAGTCATCACGCATCTGGGTGGAGAACACTCCCACTTGTGATGTCACTAGAGGGTAGTAGTCACATGGCAATTTTGACACGGCTCGTGTAAAATTGTAATCTCACTCGCACCTGGTGGCGAAATATGGGCCCTTTAATTAATAATGGCATCATTAATGAGTTGATGTATTCATTAATTGCAGTTAATCTCAAGGGAAATATGTTGAACTTTTCTACAGCGCTATAATGAACCATATACTGTACATGAACATTAGTCTTCATTAAAACGGATCTGTTTCACGATAGCAGCCATATCATTTGCATAATTTATGCATCAAAAAGAGCCAAAATCTAATTAGCGAGTTCTGTCAGCCCTGAGGACTTTAATTGTGTTTATGTGATGGACAAAAAATCATCAGTGTGTGAGTGTGTGTGTTTGTGTGTGTGTGTGTTGATCGCATGGCTGTGTGTTGTGTTGGCACTGCGGTGTGATTCATGCCGTCGATTTTCCCTCCACTTTTGCCCCCCCTGCTGACTGCAGATCATGGAGCGCTGCATCAAGCAGAACAACGCCATCGACATCTACGAGGAGTACTTTGAGGACCAGGAGTCGGCGGACGATGCCCAGGAGTGTCCCTCGGCCAAGACCATCAACGTCTTTAGGTGCCGCCACCACCCCGACACCCAACACCACCCAACACCACCCAACACCCGGCACCCACCGCCACCCTCGCGACACCCATGATCTCTCTAGGATGTTGGTTTCAAGATCAAGAGTCACAAGAATAAGAGATATGATATGAAAATTAAATGGCATTTTAGAAGAAATGTCTGTTTATAGCCATTAATAATATCTAGTATTATCATTCCAGACTTTTTTGAGGGCATTAACACTCTAATATAAGATAAGATATAACTTAATTCATCCGGATGGAAAATCGTATATATCTATAAAGTGTCATTAAACGTCAGTCTTTTGGGGCGTTTTAGGGACCCTAACAAAGTGAAACGGACGGCCACCAGCATGTCCTGGCACCCCGACGGCGGGCGCAAGCTAGCCGTGGCCTACTCCTGCCTGGAGTTCCAGAAGGCCACCAAGGACATGAGCTTCGACTCCTACATCTGGAACGTCGGTAGGTCCTCTCCTCGCCTGCAGACTCTCCAGTTCCCACAGGCCAGTTGGCTCCTGTAGGCTACTGGTAGCACCGGAGGTCCATGATGCTTGCCTTCTACTGACAGTGTAGGGCAAGGACGGTACGTTTTCATCATCCTCATTCAATTGCAACACTCTCAGCGGAAAGGTACTCGGTTCGATTCCCCATCCACCAACCGGAAGACATCCTCAATGACATGTCTATCAACTCACTTGAAATCGCTTTGCATAAAGCCTCTGCAAAAAAATGACAAATAGTAATAATCCATAATACATATCTGAAAGACTCAAGAGAGAGTTGTTGGGCCTTTGGAATGGATCAATTGTGAGGACAGAAGGACAGAAGAACAGAAGTTTTTGTCAATGGAGCCAACTCAAAAGTTTTTGTCAATGGAGCCTTTTAAATAAAATCTGTTGTATTTTTCCTCTTGTTTTCAGAGAATCCCAACAAACCAGAGATGACCATCAAACCCGTGTCCCCGCTGGTGTGTCTCGAGTACAACCCCAAAGACTCCCACATCCTGGTGGGAGGCGGCTACAACGGACAGATCGGTGAGACTGTCCGTTGTCAGAGACGGCTTGTCGATCAACTGATATATACAGTATACTATATATATATATATATATATATCAGTTGATATATATACAGTATGTGTGTGTGTGTGTGTGTGTGTGGTCGAAGACGTGAACTTGTTGCCGATATTTCTCTTGTGTTGCTATCCATTGATTGATAATTGCATATTTAAGAGTAATTTTTCATGGGCTGTGAAAGGACGACCTTTATTTTTTTTTATCGTACAAACGGGCCAATATCTCAGAGTACTGACGCACTGTCCAGCTTATTGTTAAAAGTAAGACAAAGCTGTTGTTTGTTTGTTTGTTTGTTGTTGTTGTTGTTGTTGTCACGCGAATAACTTCCAAGGTGACCAGTCCGTCACAATCAACTTTCTCCTTTTTCAAAAATGTTTGTCTATGTACGTGCATCTGTGTGTGTTTGTGTGTGTGTGTGCTTACGTGTGTGTGTGTCTGTGTGTCTGTGTCTGTGTGTGCGTGTGTGTGTGTGTGTGTGTGCGTGCGTGTGTGTGCGTGCATCCTTATGTGTGTGTGTGTGTGTGTCTGCGTATGCTTATGTGTGTGTGTGTGTCTGTGTATGCTTATGTGTGTGTGTGTGAGTGCGCATGCATGCTTATGTGTGTGTGTGTGTGTGTGTGTGTGTGTGTGTGTGCGTGTATGCTTATGTGTGTGTGCGCGTGCATGCTTATGTGTGCGTGTGTGTGTGTGTGTGTGTGTGCGCATGCATGCTTATGTGTGTGTGTGTGTGTGTGTGTGTCTGTGTGTGTGTGCATGTCTGTGTGTGTGTGTGTGTGTGTGCGTGTGCATGTATGGGTGTGTGTGTGTGTGCACTGGACTCTTCCTCTGCAGCCTACTGGGACACCCGCAAAGGCAGCCAACCAGTGGAAATGTCCAAGATTGAGCACAGCCACCGCGACCCCGTCTACAAAATCATCTGGCTGCTCTCGAAGACAGGAACCGATACCTTCTCCGCGTCCACCGACGGCCAGGTTAGCTTAGCCTGCGCCGCCGCCGCCGCCGCCGCCAGTACCGCTACCACAACAACAAAAGGTTCCGGCTGTTACCTTATCCCCTCCTCAAGCCGAAGGGAGAGGGGACACAATAGGGAGCCGGTGCGGCACAAAAAAGGGTCCTTAAGTCCTTAGGTTTTGGCCGGCGAAGTCCGATACATGACAAAAAGGTCCGGCTGCACTTTCGCCGACCTCTGCAGGCCACTGGAGCAGCGGTGATCGGTTCAGAGACTGGATGGCCGGGGGGGGGGGGGGGGGGGGGGGGGGGGCATGTGTGCGTGATCATGTAAAAAAATGATAAATTGTGTGTGGGTGTGTGTG
>PIJE02001534.1:92459-101420 GCA_002895965.2 Coryphaenoides rupestris | reverse complement strand
GGGGGGGGGGGTCTGGAGTGTACCGTGGAAAGATCCACCGATAGAAACTAGCCCAAGTATGAAGGGAGAACACAGCTCATGTGTGATGCCGACTCCTTGCCAGCAGCCAACCAGTCGTATTAAAACCACCAGTCATATTATCGTAATATATACATGACAGTAATAATACCATAATCACAATAATTGAGGGTTTTCTTTTCATTCTCCATGTCATCTTCTTGCCAGATCTCACAACACAGAGGTTGTAACACAACAGCCAACACTTGCGGCTGTCACAACGATAAAACACAGAATAGCATCCATTTAGTTTGTAGTTACAGTATTTCAAATGACCGTCACATTCTTTACACTCAGTTATTTATATGAACTATAACATTTCTAATGTTTTATTTCATCTACTGCTGCTCGTTGCTGTGCTTGTGTGGTTGCCGTTGACATATAATTATCTTGTCTGTGAGTGTTTTTGAGTTGTGTGTAAGGACTGGTAAGCTGCACATTAATTGCCCTTCTTGGGATTAATTGAGTTGTCTGAACTGAAATTAATCTTCCCTTCTCTTTCTCCAAAAAAAAATAAGTTTCACGACCAAAACGTGACTGTAGACGTAGGTTTCAGGTAGTTCTCTCTCTCTCTCTCTGTTGTGTCCTCCAGGTGCTCTGGTGGGACATCCGTAAGCTGAGTGAGCCCACGGAGAGGCTGGTGCTGGACCCCAGCAAGGAGGGCAACCTGGACAACGCCCTGGGCGCCATCTCTCTGGAGTTCGAGTCCACCATGGTGAGCCCCTTCTGACTGCAGTTCCCAGGGAGGAACCCACTGAGAAGCAATGTTATGGAAGTGGAAACATTTTGGCCAAACTTTGGCCAAGCTATGCGAAGCTTGGCACATTTTTCAGGAATTTAAATTTCATGAATTTTCAGAATTCAAGTTCTTATTCAGAATTTGTCTGTATATTTCCAAATTGTTTACTAACCCATACTGGGCTCAATAAAGCACATCTTTAAGTGATTTAAAATATGTTTTTTCTTTAAGTCCTACCAACAATTCATGGTGCGGAAACGGAACAGGGCCTGGTGGTTCTCGATGCAACCGGCAAGGCCAAGACCCCGGCGGAGAAGATCGTGAGCACGTACGCCGGGCACCACGGGCCCATCTACGCCCTGCAGAGGAACCCCTTCTTCCCCAAGAACTTCCTGACCGTGGGCGACTGGACCGCGCGCATCTGGTCCGAGGATATCAAGGAGTCGTCCATCATGTCCACAAAGTAAGCGGCCATTTTAAAGAGCTGAGTGGCCGGTTGGCATGGGTGCCGGGTCCCTGATACCCCGGGCTGTCCTCGGCACAGGTACCAGATGTCCTACCTGACGGACGCCTGCTGGAGCCCCGTCAGACCCTCCGTGTTCACCACGGTCAAGATGGACGGCACGCTGGACGTGTGGGACGTCCTCTTCAAGCAGAACGACCCCACGCTCAGCCTCAAGGTGAGCAGAGTCGCCCTCACATCGCCACCATTACCATCACACTATGACGGGTGTACAAGGTTCAGGTGTCCACCCGCTAAGCCGCCCGCTAAGCCAAAACCAAACCAAAACCCACGACAGCGCAACGACCTACACAAGAGCATAGGCCGATACCTACACAACTGAGAAGGTTCTGTGGAGACATCTATCGGTGTCGACTCCCACTGAGAACCACTGCAGTCATGCTGCGTTCCATTTGTACTGGGAAGTCAGAATTCCTCGTCGGAAATTGCAACTGGAAGGCCCCCTGAATCGGATATCCGACTCGGAAAGTTGGAAGAATCTCACAACCCCGACTTCGAAGGTGTCCGTCCTGGTTTTTCCGACTCGTTGTACCTGGAACGCGGTGAACTCGGGTGTGTGACGTCATTCCCAGCTCCGACTTCCGACTACCGAGTACAAAATGGAACGTGGCGTATGACCTCATGCAGAACCAGGGCAGCTCATGTGTGCCCCGTTCCCCGGGTAACGAGTCGCCTTGTCAGGGGAACCATCTCACAAAAACTCATGACTCAGAATGGAACTTCAATATCCACCTCAGCCAACCAAAGTCAACGTTTTTTCCTCAGGTGTGTGACGAGGCGCTGTACAGCCTCCGCATGCAGGAGAACGGCCGATTCCTGTCCGTCGGCTCCCAGCTGGGCAGCACCACGCTCCTGGAGATCTCCCCGGGGCTGTGCACCCTGCAGAGGAACGAGAAGAGTCTGGTGGCCGCCGTAAGACACCTCCCTGACTCCCTGCTCCTCCATGACTCACCCTGACCGAACCCTGAACACTGACCACCGCCAACGGTGCTGTCGGCCCGTGTTAACTGGGGCTGTCTGTCATCGTCTGAGAGAGCCTTTTCACAGCAGGGTGATGAGGCTGGTAGGAGGCTGGTGGGTTAAAACAGTGAAGATACGTCCACTAGCCTGGCAGGTAACAGTAGGGGACCCATAATTAGTGCTCTGAGTCACACCTGTATTAGTCCGAAGATGACAACGCTGTGAAAAGAGTCTTTTGGACATAGGGGATACATAATCTAATCTTATATTAATTTCTTAGATGCTTTTATCTCCAGAGACTAAAAGTGAATTGAGATACAGATCATTTGTAGATAAAGACAAAAGCATCAGGCTGTCCTTTAATTACTTCAGATAACAAAGCAAAATGTGTCTATATGTCGATATTTTTGGGCTGTTTTAAGGACAAAACTATTTTGTTGCTGTATTTAGCACAAATCTATTGGTCCAAATCTCATCAGAATTAGCAAAAACCCTCAGTGTGACCTACAGCTACAAGTGGCATCGGCTAACAAGATGGCCACCTACAGTTCACCGGGTTTGCGTGACTCCACCTCTGCTCCTCCTCCTCTGCTCCTCCTCCTCCTCCCTCTTCATCTTCTCCATCTTCCATCTTCTTCCAGATGTTTGAGCGGGAAACCAAGCGGGAGAAGATCCTGGAGTCTCGCCAGCGGGAGCTGCGTCTGAAGGAGCGCAGCCGCTCGGAGCAGAGCAAGGAGGAGGACACCGCCGCCGCCGCCGTCGTCGCGGGCGCTAACGCTAACACCGCCGCCGCGGGCGCTAATGCGGACGGCGAGGAGAGCCCCGAGGAGATGATCGCCCGCGCTGAGGCCGAGTTCTTCGAGGCGGTGGAGGCGGAGCTTAAGAGGAGGGAGAAGGAGGAGGAGAAACACAGGGTGAGGCGCCCTGATTGGTTGGGGTGGGGTAGTAGTTGCTTAGCTCGGGTGTATCAAACTCATTTAAGGTTGAGGGCTGTAACAGACCCAATGCTACTTAGCGTAGCATGGGCCGGACTAACAAAACACCACGAAAATACATATGAAACTCTTGCAGCTTAGTGGTTATTTGTAGGAACTACAACCATTGTTTTGTGATCGTGAATAAAGTGAAGAAATCAATCAGAAAGATTAATCAATCTATCCATCCATCCAATCCATTTTATGGAATTGCAACATCCAACAAGCCGGCCCGGATGAAGGATCAAGCTGGCGGGCCGCATCTGGGCCCCCGGTCGCATGTTTGACCCACCCCTGGGTAGATATGAATTGAGGACAACATAATGGTTCAACAGGAGTTCAATGGACATAGGAATGTCGTACAATCTCCCTCAACTCTCTATTGATGTTTGCGGAGTCATTTGTCGTTATGTTTGATAATGGACTCATAAGTGCAAGATATTACTGCCACAGGCATAGGCCTTTGACTTTTTCATTTTTACTATGGCCGTCAGGGTATAGCCATAGTGTCCATAGGGGGTGGGAATTGGTGGGGGATCAGTGGGGGTCCTGGGTCTTGTTGATGAGGCCAAGTTGCCGTGGGGATGAAGCTGTTCACGCCGCCTCCCCCCCCCCCAACCCAACAGAATTGAGTCACGGGAAGAGAAAAAGAAAGCGTTTGGTGTGCCGACCGTGTTCTGTCAAAGTGTTCCAGAAAGATGATGATGAAAGCGGAATGTCAAGCACATCTTCTGTCGTCTGTCACCCACCAGGCGCCTCCCTCCATCCTTTGTGACCAAAAAGAAATCATTAATCATCAGTCGATTTAAAAATGAAAGGAGTCTGCTGGCTTATAGCTCAGTTGACTCATACCTGCATCACGCCCTGGTTCCTTGGCTTGGTTTAACGTCACCGCAGGGGGGGCGGATGATGTCGTCAGCGATGACGTCACCGCCGGTGGTGATGATGTCGTCAGCCAGCCGTTATCAGTCAGCCTGGAGCCAGACCTGTGTTGTTGTTGTGTTGTTGTTGTTGTTGTTGTTGTGTTTGTTGTTGTGTTGTTGTTGTGTTACGAGCCTTTTGTCCCGTCCCACGCGCCTGCCTCTGGGAGATAAAGGCGTTCAGCAGCGCCATATACTTTGAGGCACCTCGTAGCTGGAAAGGAGACTTGTTGTTCCTTCCTCGTACAATTAGATAATTAACGAGATTTATGGGAAGGAGGAAGGGAGGGAGGTAGGGACGGAGGGAGGGAGGTGGGGAGGGAGGGAGGGAGGAAGGTAGGGAGGATGGGTTACGGCGACGTATTTAAATCTTGAATGTTGATGTTTTCTCTCATTTCTCCTCATTTCAGGAGAAGGACGTCTGCGAAGAGAAACTAATCGCGGATTAATCCGAATCAGGCCGACCATGTCCCCGCAGAATCGCACCCGTTCCACCTTTACGATGTTACATCTTTTAATGAACGTTAATCCAGCTTTGTTTGTGTACAGTATTAATAGTAGTGTGTGTATTAAGTGTGTGTATTGCACCTTGGAAAACCTTAATACAATGTTAAAATAAAGTGTCATTGTATTAACAGCAATATTTGTATTGGTATTATTTCTTTAAAGGGGCCCTATTATACCACAAGGTGTGCGCGTGATTCGCCATTACACACAGTTTCAAATTATTGTCATGTGACTCCAATTGTTCGTGACATAGTGACATCACAAGCGGTGTCCGCCTAGACGTATGCTGCTGACTAGATCAGTTGACCAGTCGGCACGGTACAGGCCACCGGCCACCGGCCACCGGCCACACCGGCCACCGGCTGGTCGTCTGACCCGAGTCACCGTCGCACGACATCTCGGTGGAGACTCCCACTTGTGATGTCACTTCGTCAATTTTAGCCACGTGACGCATTTGAAAGGGCAGTGCAATGGCTGATGACACTTTATTATGGTATAATAATAATAATAATAATAGGGCCCCTTTAAAAAAATCAAGCCCCCCCCCCCCCCCCATCAAATACAGTCAATGCATCTGCACCACCATGTGCTGTGGGGGTGTACGCTGCACTATTTCGACCACTAGATGTCGCCAGTGCGCCACGAGAGACGGTGGTCGGTGGATGATGCGCTTCTTGATGCGCTCCCTGCTGCGTTACCAGCGGATCTCCAGGGGGACGACACGGACGCACCACGGACCACACACACCGTGGCCATGGATATGGATGGACGTAATGCAGCAGCAGCAGCAGCAGCAGCAGCAGGCTTCGATGTAGTCCGATCGAGGTATTTAAACAGTTTATTATAGAATAGGAGAAGAGAGAGAGAGGAGAGAGAGAGAGAGAGAGAGACTACTAGAGCCACAGGGGGCTTTATTTCTCCAGAGACGCTGCCGGGGCGGGGGGGGGGATGCGCAACAGGACGCAGGCTTGGGACGACGCGCTTTTCCACTGCGCTGCAAGGTCAACTGCAACTGCTTTGCTGCTTATTTATTGATTTATTGATTTGATTGGAATTGCGCCTGTGGTGTCCTGTGTGTCTACTACGCCACGTACAGCCGCACAAGTTGTAAATAGTCACTGTTTTGAGAGAGAGCCGGGAGAGAGATAGAGAGAGAGAGAGAGAGAGACACCTTGGAGTGCGCCGCGGCAACAGGTGCGGGATGGTGCGCTCCTGCTGTGCGCGTCCCGCCGTCCTGCACCACTGACCTGACCCTGTGTCCTGTGTCCTGTGTCCTGCACCACTGACCTGACCCTGTCTCCTGTGTCCTGTGTCCTGCACCACTGACCTGACCCTGTCTCCTGTGTCCTGTGTCCTGCACCACTGACCTGACCCTGTCTCCTGTCCTGCACCACTGACCTGACCCTGTCTCCTGTCCTGCACCACTGACCTGACCCTGTCCTCCCCTGATTAATTCTTTTCTCCTGTTCACCACTGACCTGACCCTGTCCTGTGTCCTGTGTCCTGCACCACTGACCTGACCTGACCCATCCTGTCCTGCACCACTGACTTGACCTGAACTGTCCTGTCCTGTCCTGCACCACTGACCTGTCCGTCCGATCTGAACTCTAAACTCATCCACGCCACTCCAAGATGAAGGACACCGGGGAGTCAAAGGACCACCAGTTAACCGTGAGTTCTTGAAGCTTTTGAATACTTTTAATTGTGTCAACTAGCAGCTGACTTTTTAAAGTATTTTTCACAGTAATTCCATTTTTATTCACCTTTGATATTCTTTTGTCTTATTCTTTATTCTTTGTTCAATTCATTCTATGATTGTTTCTATGTTGTTTAGTTATCATTGTATCGGCCAGCATCCTCCTGTCGGTTCCCAGTAGCCATGCTTCTACCCACACCGTGTTACCGACTTGTAGTCCTGCTTTGGCCAATATCTGAATAATTCACATATTCAGATATACTGTAAGTGTTCCCGTGTAGGTCAGTCCTGCCTCTGCTGGTGGGCTGTAGGACTATGTAACGCACCACATACACACAATGAAGCTGTACCATTTAGGCTCTCATTCATTAGTTTCTCACTGTCCAGTTGAACTGAGGCTATTGTTCAATTGGCTGTTAAGCGACTTGTTGGAACAGGTCTCAGCTATACTCTATAATACCTTCGTGCGGTTCACGTATCACAGGCCCCTCGTTGGGTTTACGAATTGTGTTGCCACTTGGGTGATATATGACCAACCGTGTGTTTCCAACTACCTCACCTTGGTCATTGTCTGGTCATTGTAAAACGTTCCCATATTTTCACATTCTGGGTAATATTCCTGAAGGAATAGACCATTGAAATCATATTTGGCTGAACTATTGATTCACCATTATCCCAGGGGCCTCTCATTATCTGATACACTTCACATAGATAGATAGATAGATAGATATGGTCTTTATTGTCCCATAGGGAAATTCATTTACACAGCATGAACATAGAGACGTAGATAACAATGACATACAGATATACTCAGAGATAAACCACATGACATCCATTCCTCATCAATCATCAATTGTGTTTTAGACAGTATTCTGTTGAGTAGGGCTGGGGCAGAGGGTACAAATCTTTCCTCCACTTTCGGAGACAGACACAGAGAGTTATAGCTTTCATTTCCTTTCTCCTATCTTCGATCAGCAATCCGAATCAAACAGCTCCGGTCTTCGGCTGCTGACGGTCGGAACATGTCGGCCATGTTGTTTCCCGCTTAATGCCCCTGGGCGGGCGACACGGGCGAGACGGTGTTCAGGTTAAAGAGAGAGAGAGAGAGAGAGAGAGAGAGAGAGAGAGAGAGGAGGGAGAGAGAGTGATCACTCACCGTAGGCTAGAGGTTGTTCTTGTTCTATGACCAAGCCTATATCTTGTGTCAGGGTCTAACACACCATCTATTATGCATATTTACAGGGGCCCCCTCGGTACAGTACTAACAGCACAGGGGTGCTTAGTACTGTACCGTATAGAACTGAACGACACGGTAAAACATTTTAATGAAGCCATCACGATGTGTTGCGGTCTGGACCAAACAAACATGTTTTCTCTGTATGTACTGTGTATGTTTATCATGGTGCTGTTCATTTACATGTACACAATTTCCGCAAGCTCCTGCAAGGCACGGTTGTAGAATGTACGGTTCGAGAAGGTACGGTTCTAGAAGGTACGGTTCTAGAAGGTACGGTTCTAGAAGGTACGGTTCTAGAAGGTACGGTTCTAGAAGGTACGGTTCTAGAAGGTACGGTTCTAGAAGGTACGGTTCTCGAAGGTATGGTTCCAGAAGGGATGGTTCTAGAAGGTACGGTTCTCGAAGGTATGGTTCCAGAAGGTACAGTTCTAGAAGGTACGGTTCTAGAAGTTAAAGTTGTAGAAGGTGAAGTTGTAGAAGGTACGGTTCAAGAAGGTACAATTCTATAAGGTTTGGTTTTACTGTAAGGTATGGCTCTTCCAGAAGGTACGGTTCTAGAGGGTACGGTTCGAGAAGGTACAATTCTGTAAGGTTTGGTTTTACTATAAGGTATGGCTCTTCCAGAAGGTACAGTTCTAGAAGGTACGGTTCTAGAAGGTAAAGTTGTAGAAGGTACAGTTCAAGAAGGTACAATTCTATAAGGTTTGGTTTTACTATAAGGTATGGCTCTTCTCAAAGGTACAGTTCTAGAAGGTACGGTTCTAGAAGTTAAAGTTGTAGAAGGTGAAGTTGTAGAAGGTACGGTTCAAGAAGGTACAATTCTATAAGGTTTGGTTTTACTGTAAGGTATGGCTCTTCCAGAAGGTACAGTTCTAGAAGGTACGGTTCTAGAAGGCACAGTTCAAGAAGGTACGGTTCTAGAGGGTGCGGTTCTCGAAGGTACGGTTCGAGAAGGTACAATTCTGTAAGGTTTGGTTTTACTATAAGGTATGGCTCTTCCAGAAGGTACGGTTCTAGAGGGTACGGTTCTAGAAGGTACAATTCAAGAAGGTACGTTCTAGAGGGGTTAGAAGGTACGGCTTTCTAGAGGGTGCGAGTTCTAGAAGTACGTTCTACAGGGTGCGGTTCTAGAAGGTACGGTTCGAGAAGGTAGTTGCTGTGGGGTGTCTGCTCTTGTCGTCAGAACGAGAGGCAGACGGGAAGGGAGAGACAAGAGTGACAGTTCAGATGGAACCCTTTTATTCAAAGAATCGTGTCCGGACTTTGAAGGAGATGATTCACACGTCGCGAGGCGGTGCATGGTGACGGAGGCGGAGGCGGAGGTGGAGACCGGCAGCTACGTCACAAA
>PIJE02001534.1:82459-84959 GCA_002895965.2 Coryphaenoides rupestris | reverse complement strand
GAAGTGATACTATTCTCAGTCGATTAATTTCGTCTAAATGACAAATTGATTAAGTCATGAACAAAGTCATTTATCAAGCTAAATACAAAACAATGAGCTATTGATGAGATATTGATTGTTCGCAGCAGATAAATTATGAAAATATAAACGCATTTTAGTCAGCGGATATATCATCTACAGCTATATATTCATATAATTACATACGGTGTATAATATGAAATAAACAGTTATCAAATAGTTATGTCAGAGAACCTACATAAACGTGTTTATGTAGGTTTATGGTCGTGTTCGTACATTATGTCATATGATGTTATATGACCTCTATATAGACCATACAGTATATAAGAGAGATTGTGTGTGTGTGTGTGTGTGTGTGTGTGTGTGTGTGTGTGCGTGTGTGTGCGTGCATGTACTGTGTGATGTGTGTGTGTGTGTGTGTGTGTGTGTGTGCGTGTGTGTGCGTGCATGTATGTGTGTGTGTGTGTGTGTGTGTGTGTGTGTGTGTGTGTGTGTGTGTGTGTGTGTGTGTGTGTGTGTGTGTGTGTGTGTGTGTGTGTGTGTGCGTGAGGGTGTGTGTGTGTGTGTGTGCGTGAGGGTGTGTGTGTGCGTGCATGCGTGAGGGTGTGTGTAACATGCGTACTATGCGTACGTGTGCGCCCCAAGCTCGGGGGGCCTCGTTAAGCGTGGCCCAGCCTATCAGCGGCGCACAACCGGGGATGCTTTATGGCCGGGGCCCGTATCCATGACGATACCTCCGCCACAAGGTCGGCTGGCACCCCATTGTTTGTTTTATTTCCCCCGTCCTCCTCTTCCTCCTCCTCTTCCTCCTCCGCCCGGTGGGATACGCCCTCAAAGGCAGCAGCCGGGAGAGCAGGTTCAAGCTGCTTTTGGTTGCTTGTTGGTTTGTTGCTGTTGTTGTTGTTGTTGTTGTAGTTGTTGTTGTTGTTGTTGTTTAACGATGGCCAGCCATTGGTCGATTGGAGCGCTGTGAATTGTCTGTTTGAAGGTGGCAGGAGGATTTTTCACTTTATTAATCCCAAAGGAAATTCTTGTGCTGGAGGTTGTTCAAAAATATAAAAAAAACACCATAAGAATAACAACAATAGAATAATACAAATGTCAAATGTATACAAGATTCAAGATTTAACATTCCTTCATTGCCATGTGTAACAATTACTATGGAATGCTTACTCCCCATTCACTCCTGCAGTATTCTACGAAACATAAATTGTAAAACAACAATTAGTGAAGATAAGTACCTAATACACCTCATAGAATAAGAATACATCTCGTAAAAAAAAATGTGTTAAGTTAGTTAGAATGGAAAAGCTGGCAATGGTATTGAAAGGTCATGAGCAACAGTATTTCCGTTTCACACAACAAAGTATTAATTGTGTGAGAATAAACTTGCTGAATGCATCTCTGAACTCATACTGTGAGAGAGAGAGAGAGAGAGAGAGAGAGAGAGAGAGAGAGAGGAGAGAGAGAGAAAGAGAGAGAGAGAGAGGAGAGAGAGAGGGAAGAGGAAGAGGAAGAGAGGGAGAGAGAGAGAGAGAGAGAGAGAGAGGGAGGTGAGGGAGAGAGAAGGGAGAGAGAGAGAGAGAGGGAGAGAGAGAAGAGGAGAGAGAGAGAGGAGAGAGAGGAGAGAGAGAGAGAGGGAGAGAGAGAGAGAGAGAGAGAGAGAGAGAGAGAGAGAGAGAGAGAGAGAGAGAGAGAGGGAGAGAGAGAGAGAGAGGATGTGGATGTCTATGGGTGTGTGGCGAACACACACACACACACACAACACATGCACACACACGCACGCACACCCGCACACACACACACACACACACACACACACACACACAAACACACACACACACACACGAACACACACACACACACACACACACAACACACAACACACACACACACACAACACACACACCACAAACACACACACACGCGCATACCACATCTTACTGTGTGTTGCGTGGTTCGTGTGTGTGTGTGTGTGTGTGTGTGTGTGTGTGTGTGTGTGTGTGTGTGTGTGTCTCGGTATGTGCGGTGGGAGACATACGAGGGATGCGGAGAATGGTCGAGAGACACTGTGCAGAACAGTAGGAGTCAGGAGAGAGAGGAGGAGGAGGACATGAGAGTGGGAAGGTTGTCCACTAAAAAAATAGGATCAATCTAGCCGTGTCCGACATGCGTCCACATAATATTAACCAATAGCCCGGCAGAAGAAGATCGCCTAGCCTAGCCGAGCCTAGCCTAGCCTAGCGGTAGCCTAGCGGTAGCCTAGCGGTAGCTCTTCGGGCGGCCGTGTCGAGGTTAAATCCAAGCTGGTAAAAAAAAAAACAAGGGGGACAGACGCCTGTTTGTAGTTCCGTCCCTCCTTGCTTGTCCTATTCAAACACTCTTGCCTTGTAAAATCAGACCAACCATTCAGCAGACACCGGGGTCCCAGCTCTCCCCAGAGAGATTCTTAACGGGCCCCACGGCTCCAGTGTATTGCTGA
>PIJE02001534.1:77459-79959 GCA_002895965.2 Coryphaenoides rupestris | reverse complement strand
AAACCGATAAGCCAGAATCGAAATTAAAAAAAGAATTTCGGGTAACCCAGGTACCCGGCACTTTTGGATTCGGTTTCCCAACCCTATGTCCGTCACTGGGACCAAATATTTTCCTGGCCTGAATGTGTTCCCAGTCTGGCTCTAAATTGTACAATGGCTGTACACTTGAATGTCTGCTGCTTTCTGAGGTAGTTATTAAGTAGTTACTAAAACAATCATAATCAAATGCAGGAGCAATTACTGTAATATGATAAAGAGTAGATATATTTATATAGTCTTACAGTTACAACCGGGCCGCCTTTGAGGGGCAAACTATAATGCTGATGTGGCACCAGGGGAGAGTGACATTGAGTTTGGGACCCCCCTGCCCTATGTCATATCCACGGCGATTGAGTTTAGTGCTTATTTATTTATTCACTGTTGCATGTTCTTGGATGTTGGTATCGCACTTAAAAATTATATTCTAAAAATGTTACTTCTGTTCTTCTCCTCGCTATGTTGCTGCTAATGGAAGAGAAAATCACATCCCTTATGTTCCTCTTATATTTACTTTCATTGACAATATTTTATTTCCAAAACTACGTTTCTCTTGATTCATGTATTATTTGACCAAAATCCCTCATTTGGTTTTCAATTATAAATGAGTTGCAGTGTCTTTCTCTCGGACCCTCTCCCCATTCCCGCTCTCCCGTCGTCACCTTCCTTGACCCGCCTCCTCTCGCCCCTCAACCGATCACAGGAAGACTCGGCACATCCAACGCAGGCGAGCGCCGCTGACGGTCACCGTAACCGACGGTCAACGTAACACAACGTAACACGACTTGATCAGCAGGTCACATGACAGGGCCGCTACAACACGTTTACATCGCTGTTACGCTTCCTGCTTGATGTGTGCCGGAGTCATGAGGGAATAACCACCGTGTCGATGATGACGCCGACATATTATTGTGGAGGACGTGTGTCATTGTGTTCCATTCATATTTCAATAGAGTGCTTTAATAAAGTGCTTTGGTCTCACAGTATCTCTCATCAACACTGTTAACTAAACATAAGTTATTTGTTGTAAATCTGAGCTATTGGAAAATGACCATGTGTGTTTAGGAAACATTACAGTGGTGATTTATTATGTTCATCTTTGGTGATTATATGTATCGCTGACTCCTTCAATAAATGTACTCGTTGTAAGTCGCTTTGGATAAAAGCATCTGTCAAATGCCCTAAATGTAAATGTAAATTAATAATATGATTAATAAAGTACAGATGTACCTAGATGGTAGGGGAGGTAGGGCTGATAATCTAATGGTCACGGTTTTAACAGTATGACTGTTATATCTATAGTGTGTGTGTGTGTGTGTGTGGTGTGTGTGTCTGCCAGCCAAATACCAGAAATGTAAATGTGTGTGTATGTGTGTGTGTGTGTGTGTGTGTGTGTGTGTGTGTGTGTGTGTGTTGTGTGTGTGTGTGTCTGTGTGTGTGTGTGTGTGTGTGTGTGCGTGTGTGTGTGTATGTGTGTGTGTGTGTGTGTGTGTGTGTGTGTGTGTGTGTGTGTGTGTGTGTGTGTCTGTCAGCCAAATGCCCGGAATTTAAGTGTGTGTGTGTGTGCGTGTGCGTGTGCGTGTGCGTGTGTGTGTGTGTGTGTGTGCGTGTGATTGTCTGTGTGTGTGTGTGTGTGTGTGTGTGTGTGTGTGTGTGCCTCTCCCTAGCAGGTATTTCTGTACACCTGCCTGTAAAGGGTGTGACAAGATGAAGAAGGAAATAACACAAGAAGAATCTGACCAAACAAGATGAGACACGGAACACACACACACACACACACACACCTGGATGATTCTATCAGGCTAGCCGTGAGGGGGGAGCATGGCCGATCATGACCGGTCTCCATTTTCTTTTCACATGATTCTTTTCACAGTGTATCTTTGGGTTGTGTCTTTTGTCTTCGTAGTATGTTTAGCATGACGTCTATAGTTCTCTGTTGGGTTTACGGTGACAACATCCCCACAGCACATGTTCCACTCACCACTGACTATACAGAGTACGTGGTATATTCCTGTTATATCTTGCTTCTCATAAATATCTTATGTTATCTTGTCATCATGTGTGGACTCCCCTTTCTTAGTTCTGATCGCTGAGCCTGGTCGTAACATCAGAAAGTCTGCTCATTACAATCTGAAATTATATTAATGCAAATTGAACTGGATAAAGACTGAGCAATTTCATCTTTGAATTGATCAAATGAAATATCAACAGAAAAATAAAATGAAGAGACACAAGAAGTAAATAGTCAGGTGTACTCAGTCATCTAAATATGAATATTATTGTAAAATATCCAAGGCTTGTTGGGTGTTTATATATTTCAGTGTTTTCTTACAATGAATCAACTCATTCATGACGACTAAGAACAATGGACCTCATTCACGAACATTTTCTTAAGTGTCTTCTTAAATATCTTCTTACGAACTTCGTAAGAACAAACTTAAGAAATCTGTCCGCCGGATTCATG
>PIJE02001534.1:67459-72459 GCA_002895965.2 Coryphaenoides rupestris | reverse complement strand
GGAGGTGTCCCCTGAGCAAGACGCCACCCTAACCCTACCTGCTCCTGACGTGTTGGTTGTTACCTTACATGGTTGACACCTTACATTGGTAGCCCACCCTACCACCCCGGTGTTAAATCAGCAATACACTGGAGCCGTGGGGCCCGTTAAGGATCTCTCTGGGGAGAGCTGGGACCCCGGTGTCTGCTGAATGGTTGGTCCTGATTTTACAAGGCAAGAGTGTTTGAATAGGACAAGCAAGGAGGGACGGAACTACAAACAGGCGTCTGTCCCCCTTGTTTTTTTTTTTACCAGCTTGGATTTAACCTCGACACGGCCGCCCGAAGAGCTACCGCTAGGCTACCGCTAGGCTAGGCTAGGCTAGGCGATCTTCTTCTGCCGGGCTATTGGTTAATATTATGTGGACGCATGTCGGACACGGCTAGATTGATCCTATTTTTTTTAGTGGACAACCTTCCACTCTCATGTCCTCCTCCTCCTCTCTCTCCTGACTCCTACTGTTCTGCACAGTGTCTCTCGACCATTCTCCGCATCCCTCGTATGTCTCCCACCGCACATACCGAGACACACACACACACACACACACACACACACACACACACACACACACACACCTGCGATCTCAAACATACAGTCCATGCAGAAGTACATATATGCAGTATATGATGAGAGATATGTTATCGTGCCTGTTGTTTGTGTGTGTGTGTGTTATCGTGTGTATTGTGTGTGTGTGTGTGTTATCGTGTGTTATCGTGTGTGTGTGTGTGTGTTATCGTGTGTGTGTATGTTGCCCGCATGTGGTGTGTGTGTGTGTGTGTAAGCGAGTCGAGCGAGCGCGCGACAATCCGTTTGTGTTTGTTTACGTGTGTTCTTCGCCAAACGCCGCCCCCATTGTCTGATCCCTCTCAGCCCCGCCCCCATCACGCCCTCCCTCCCTCCCTCCCTCCTCCTCCTCCACTCCTACCCCCGAGTCGGAGGAGGAGGAGAACGAGGAGGAGGAGGAGGAGGAGGAGAGGACGGGCTCAGGGGAGAGGGGGCTGTCGTGTTGGTGTTGTTGAAGGAGGGTAGGAGGGTAGCCGTGAGCGCGTTCGAGGCTCCCCTCCCTCTCAACAGCCCCCCCCACCCCCCAGCTAGCCTCTAGATGATACGCCCACGCTAAGCTAAGTCAGACCCCCCCCGTCCATGGCCGTGAGGAGACCCCCCCCCCTCCGTCGACAAGCATGGCCACTAGATGAGTCAATTACAGCGCTTGATGAAAAGGACTGAAGCCCTCCCTGCTCGCCTGCTGCTGGCTGTTATGTAACGCAGAGAGAGAGAGAGAGAGAGAGAGAGAGAGAGAGAGAGAGAGACTGCAGGGTCTACGGCTGCCCGCCCGCCCGCCCGCCCGCCCCCCCTACTCTGAGTCACCGCGCTTTTACGGGTTACCATTGTCTGTTTGGATGGTTTGGAGAGTCGTAATAACATGTGTGTGTGTGTGTGTGTGTGGTGTGTGTGTGTGCTCTCTCTCTCTCTCTCTCACTCTCTCTCACTCTCTCTCTCTGTCTGTCTCTCTCTCTCTCTGACTATTGCTCTCTCTTACTGTCTCCCTCTCTCTCTCTCTCCTTTCCCTCTCTTTGATTATCTCTCTCTAATTATTGCCTTTTCTCTCTCTCTCTCTCTCTCTGACTATTGCTGTCTCTCGTTTACTCTCTCTCCCTCTCTCTCTCTCATTCTCTCTTTCTTTCTCTCTTCGATCCTCTCTCACTCCCTCTCATTGGGATTGTCTCTCGCTTACTGTCTCTTCTCTCTCCTTCTCCCCTATCTCTCGAATCCTCTGACTCTCCATCCCTCCCTCCCTCCCTCCCTCCCTCCCTCCCTCTCTCTCATCCCTCTCTTTCTCGATGACTCTCTCTCCCCCCCGTCTCTTTTCTCGATGACTCTCTCTCGGCAGACGTTCCCGCCGGTGGTGGTTGGTTTGTAATACAATCAGGGGCTCGATGTTCTCTCCTGGCCCCGTCTCGTAGCGTCCTCTTCCTGCCGGTGTGACGGGTGTCCCTTACACACCTGTGGCCAGCAGGAAGCGTGGGCTCTGACCTCTGACCTCTGATCTCAGGAGCTCAGCTAAGGGGGTCATTGTCGTTGTGATTCCACAGAAAAAGGATGTACTTGCAGGTTCGTGTCTAAATGGTAAATGGATTGCATTTATATCGCTCTTTTAGAAAACAGACTCAACATCCCTCGTTTGTTGTCCTCCGAGGTGGAAGCAGCTCCCATGTGACCCGCATGCTAATTCCCTCGACATCACTCAACTTCAGCTTTGCTTGTATGTGCCACATGTGGGTGTCTCTCTCTCTCTCTCTCTCTCTCTCACTCTGTCTCCCTCTCGCTCTCTCTCTGTCTCTCTGTCTCTCTCTCCCTTTCTCTGTCTCTCTCTCTCCCGTTCTCTGTCTCTCTCTCTGTCTCTCTCTCTCTCTCTCTCTCTCTGTCTCTCTCTCTCCCTCTCTGTCTCTCTCTCTGTCTCTCTCTCTCTCTCTCTCTCTCTCTCTCTCTCTCTCTTTCTCTCTGTCTCCTCTCTCGCTCTCCCTGTCTCTGTCTCTCTCTCTCTCTCTCTCTGTCTCTGTCTCTCTCTCTCGCTCTCGCTTTCTCTCTCTGTCTCTCTCTCTCTGTCTCTCTGTCTCTCTCCCTTTCCCTCTCTCTTTCTCTGTGTCTCTCTCTGTCTCTCTCTCTCGCTCTCACTCTCTCTCTCCCTCTCCCTCTCTCGCTCTCCCTGTCTCTCTCTCTCTCTCTCTCTCTCTCTCTCTCTCTCCCTCTCCCTCTCCCTCTCTCTTTCTCTGTCTCTCGCGCTCTCTCTCTCCCTTTCCCTCTCTCTCTCTGTCTGTCTGTCTCTCTCCTCTCTCTCTCTCTCTCTGTCTCTCTCTCTCCCTCTCTCTCTCTCTTTCTCTGTCTCTCTCTCTGTCTCTCTCTCTCCCTCTCTCTCCCTCCCTCTCAGAGACATATAGACACACAAACGAATAATATTGAGCCGTTAAAATAATGATTTGCACTAATTATGAGGAGAACACAGAAGCCCTGATATGAGATGTAGCTGTCATCGTGTGTAATATACGGTATATTCCGTTAAACCTTACATTTGAAAGAACGATATTTCAAACAAATTATGATTGGAACAGCCCCAACGTCCGAGTACGAGATGTGTCGTTGTCGTTGTCCTTGTCGTTGTGTGCTAGGGAGTCAAACACAACAGAACATTACGTTTTTTTGCATGAAAGGAGGTTCTCCAGCGCTGCTAGTACCGTGTACTTTAGAAGCGATGTCCACGTGGGTCCTAATGTACTACAGCAGCAGCAGCAGAAAAATCGAACGATGGCGGCGAGTAGGAAGGCGCGGAAGGCGTCGTGTTCAACGGAAGGTCGCGAAAAACCCCTCCAGAGTCGAAAAGGCCCTCGAACGTGCGCTTCCGTCTCCGTTCGTCTCTACTTTGAGCCCAATCTCAATCGCGGTATCATTTGAAAAGATGTTCGAAACATCACAGGCGACCCGGAACGTGCGTCACGGCGTCTGACTGAAGAATGATCTCTTCCCCCTCGCTGCTCCTCTCTGTTCGTCATCTCGTAACAAGTAATTTGGAGACGACTTGACGCGGCGCTGAACAGCTCCCTGCCGGGTTAATACGTACTCCTCACGAAAATAAAATGAAGAGAGGGTTGAGAACAGACATTTCATCAAATGACACTCCAACTGATCTGTCAAACTTGAGGAATTAACTTCAGAAAGACTCAGGCATTCAGACTTTCTGACGATAAGATCAGCTGTTTATTTCAGCTTTATTTCGAGGGTTTTTTTTGTGTCTGCAGCCTTTGGTGAACGACCTTTGTAGGTTTGTAGGACCTTTGTAGGTTTCCTTGTCTCTTTGTGTGTTGCTTGCTAACAGGTAGCTTAACATGCCAATAGTGCGGCTACATCCGCGTTTAGCTTCACAACTTGTCCCCCCCCGCAGCGCTTTTCAAATGCCGACCCCTAGAGGCTGACCTAAGGGCCGCGCGGATGACCCCCTCGCGGTAAATCAGCCGTCCGCCGTAGAAGTAAACTCCACCTTAAGCCCCGCCCCCAGAAGGTCGCGCCTCGAACTGTGTCGCGATCATGTGACCTCGTGTTCACGTGCTCCTTTTTCCTTCCTTCTTTTCGTGTTTGACGTTTCTCGCGAAGTCGACCATTTTTCCATGATTGGTGGGATAGTAAAGTGCTATTGATCTATGTGGTCAATGTTGGGGCTTTAAGCCTATCTGTGTGTGTGTGTGTGTGTGTGTGTGTGTGTAGAGAGAGATCAGTCAGTCAGTCAGTCAGTCAGAGAGAGAGAGCTGCAACTTAGAAGCCTGTATCAGGTCGTCCGCTCGCCCGGGCCCTACGCAAAAAAACCAACGTGGCGCCCCCTGAAACTGGATATCGGGCCATTGTCTGGGGCGCACATACCTATCCGGTCAGGCCTATCGATCGGATAACCGGAACCACTTTGTGATGCTCTGGCCTGGCAGCCACTGGATCTTTTTTTCCATGGGGTCTCTGATTGAGTCGCCCTGGCGGAGGTCACCGCCGCCTTGGACCCTTTTGCTTCCTTGACTCGAGCTCCGGCCTGCCGGCCGGCGGTTTGGACGGGTGGCGGACTGTGTTTCCTGGATGATGTCAGGACACAATGTCATGTCAGGGGGAGGTCATGCCAGGACAGCAGCCACCACACGCACACACACACACACAACACACACACACATGCACACACACACGCACACACACACACACACACACACATGCACACATAGTTACATTTACATTTAGCTGTGGTCCATAAAGATAAGAATAGAGGCAGGTTTCAATGCATTCAGGATGTGTGTGTGTAGTTAGTAACACAAGTACAATGCTCACAGTCGTTTCAGTGCATAACTTATTACAGAACTTATGACATACATGGTCTGTACTCACTTTATTCTATATTCCTTTAATACTTTTGTACATATTTATACTGCCTT
>PIJE02001534.1:59959-62459 GCA_002895965.2 Coryphaenoides rupestris | reverse complement strand
ATTAGCGTGGGGTAGGTGGTGGTGGTGGTGGGTGGTGGGTGGTGGTGGTGGTGGTGGTGGGTGGGTGGGTTGGGTGGTGGACGGTGTATTATGTGCTGTGTAACTTAAGGAACACAGGTGGCGGATGGATGAACGGTATTATCGTCAACACCGCCGATGATGTCCTCGCACGAGACTCACACGCACACATTTGTACACACGCACACACACACACACACACACACACACACACACACACACACACACACACACACACACACACACACACACACACACACACACATACAGTATGCACGCGCAGGAATGATCTTACATTGTTTCTATGTAAGATTACTCTTGCATGCTTGTCTAAAGACCGTGGATGGACACACACACACGCACACACACACACACACACACACACACACACACACACACACACACACACACAACATTTGTGCACCCTCACCACCAGGCAGCCGTGGAGCGTCCACCGGCACACCGACGTCGATATACTGTATACGTCATTGATACACCCCTCCGTCCACACTCTCCCTTACGTCTATCGCTTACACATTTGCTGATTGAGTCAAACGGCGCCACCGCCGCCGCCGCCGCCGCCGCCACCGTCGCCGGATCGACAGTGAAGCGTCCAGAGAGGAGTCTCCAAGCTGGGGGGGGAAATACGAGCTGGGAGCCTCCTCCTCGTCCTCTCAGGAGCGTCTGTCCGGCCTGCAGGACGACAGAGAAAGAAACTTAACGTGGCGAAGGGGGATCGAGGCCCAAAGGTTCTCCTGGCTTCAAACAATCCCCCAGGAACCGCAAACCAGGGCTGCAGTGCTACTTGAGTCCGGTCTTGGTTTAGAGACCGTTTTGTGATGGTCTCGGACGATCTTGTCTTTGACCGGGTCCTTGAATCGGTCTCAGATGAATGGGCCTCAGCCAATGACTCGATGTGGACTTGGACTCGACCGAGGTGGTCTCCATGACAGCCCTGCCGCAAACTGGTCGGCATCCTTGAGCAAGATGCCTAACCGTTCCCTGACCTGACCTGACCTCTCTCCCTGACCTGACCTCTCCCTGACCTGATCTAACCCAACCCACTCTACCTCAATAACTTGTGTCACTCTCAGGCACTTTTGGGATTAAAGTGTACGTGACTAATTCATTCAAAAATTCAAGAGTAAGAAGGAGAAAGAGTTCTTACGATGCTTATAATGCTCCATCCCTGGATCCCTGGATCCCCCGCACTTGACCTTAGGTCCTTATGTCCTCCATCTCCTCCTGTCCTTGACTCCTTCTCACCTTGTCGCCTTCACCGTGTTCCCTTGCTGTCTCTTTCCTCTGCCACAACGATTGACCGTCTTGTCCTTTGCCTGTCCTGCACCGCAGAGGATGGATTGATTGTTCTGTAAAATGAAAAGAAGAAATGGAACGAATGAAGGATAAATATAATCCCAAAATAAACTCCTCCCTCTCCCTCCCTCCCTCTCTCCCTCACCTCTCTCTCTGTCCGCTGTGATTGGGCCCCCTGTAGGCCCCGGCTTTGTTTCGGCTCTCCTCCTGCGTAATTGCCACCGTATTAAAAGTCAGATGTCTCCTCCTCTTGAATTTCAAATCGAGAGGCTTCAAAGTGAAGCGACACTGCCGGGAGGGGGGGTCATCAAACGCGGCCCGCCGATGGGCTAGCGTGCCGCGAGCTAGTGCTTCAAGGCCCACTCCAGTCGGCCAGCCCGGTTGAAACCTATAGCCGTCTATCCCCGCCGCCGCCCCGCCGCCGCACCTGACCGCCACCCCACCTGAGCCAGTTTTTTTTCTCTCCGCTACCACGCGAGTCCAACCGCTCTCTCAGCCCCCCGCCTCCCCTCGCCGTCCTCCCACCGCCGGTCTGTCTAGACAGTTGTTGTTTTAATCACCTCCCGTTTAATGAGCTGTTCTGTGCTTATTGTTATGGCGATGATGATATTTTGCTGTTGTTTATCGGCAGAGCCTGACTGATTGCGAGCGGTTAACGACGGGGTTTCGGCCGTCGTCTGTTGTCTGCGCGGTGAACGACGTCGCCGATCATCAACGGGGCAGTCATCCACCATTTCGTGTGTGAAGCGGGCCATTTAGCGTCGCGCGTCGCCCGTTGACGCGTATTTGAAAGTGGTCTTTGTTTCGAGTGAAATAAACCCGCACAAAAATAATAATATAATATAATAATGGATCAACCCGCACGTGACAAACGGCCAAACGGACACCTGTGCGCCTCGCTAGCGGTCGCACACTTTCTCCGCATTCTCGTGGCTTTGTGCGCCCGCTCCGCGATATATATGAACGCCGTCGACAGCCTCGATAATTTTTAACGATGTGCGACAACTGGAGGACATCGCCACAACTTTCTCCGGCGAGAATTTCTCGTTTGACTTTCACATTTCGTCAATACTTAGCTTCGCCCGACATCCCCGCGTATTATATAGAACGCCGGGTCGGACCGCGCCCTCGGACTGCTGAGCGCGATGGGCCGTCCGCTCGTTGA
>PIJE02001534.1:50000-59947 GCA_002895965.2 Coryphaenoides rupestris | reverse complement strand
ACACACACCAACACACACACACCAACACACACACACACACCAACACCCACACCCACACCCACACCACCTGCTGCTATTGTTGAGGTGTGGACGATAACGTTGTCGGGCCTAATTGGTTTCGTGTCGCCGCATAAGCAAGCTGCTGTCCTGACGCTGGCCTGATCTTCGCCACGCGATGAATATTTTAGGAGCTGCTTTCTTCTTCTCCTCCTCCTCCTCCTCCTCCCTCTTCTTCTTCTTCTTCTTCTTCTTCTTCTTCTCTTCTCTTCTCTTCCCTCTGTTCCGTCGTTCGCGTTCAGCATCAGGAGCAGGGCCTTGTGCCGCGTGATGCCCATTGTGATGTCAGACGTCTTGATTAAAACGGCTAAACACACCGTCGACGCCGTTTAGCGGGACCTGTGGACTGGGAAATTGCTTTCCATCAACTGTGCACCACCGTCACCTCCTCCACCACCACCACCACCACCACCACCACCACCACCACGTACAGGGGTGACTGCGCTCCCAGGGGCCACCCCGTGGACCTGTGTGTGTCTGACTTTCCGTCCTCCTTCATTTTGGAGACCCGTGTGAGTCATGAGGTGGAGGCTTCCGGTGGGATGCTGCTCCACCAGCACCAGCACCACCATCAACCCCACCATCACCAGCAGCAGCAACAACAAGCATTATCCGACCTAACTCTCTCCCTCCTCACCAACACATCCTTTATTTACTATCCTGGTTTGTAAGATATACCACAAACCTTATGAAAACAACTCATCTGGGATCCAGCAGTCCTACTGTGTTACAGCAGAACCTCTGATCAGTCCTACTGTGTTACAGCAGAACCTCTGATCCAGCAGTCCTACTGTGTTACAGCAGAACCTCTGATCCAGCAGTCCTACTGTGTTACAACAGAACCTCTGATCAGTCCTACTGTGTTACAGCAGAACCTCTGATCCAGCAGTCCTACTGTGTTACAACAGAACCTCTGATCAGTCCTACTGTGTTACAGCAGAACCTCTGATCAGTCCTACTGTGTTACAACAGAACCTCTGATCCAGCAGTCCTACTGTGTTACAGCAGAACCTCTGACCCAGCAGTCCTACTGTGTTACAGCAGAACCTCTGATCAGTCCTACTGTGTTACAGCAGAACCTCTGATCAGTCCTACTGTGTTACAGCAGAACTTCTGATCAGTCCTACTGTGTTACAGCAGAACCTCTGATCCAGCAGTCCTACTGTGTTACAGCAGAACCTCTGATCAGTCCTACTGTGTTACAGCAGAACCTCTGATCAGTCCTACTGTGTTACAGCAGAACTTCTGACCCAGCGGTCCTACTGTGTTACAACAGAACCTCTGACCCAGCGGTCCTACTGTGTTACAGCAGAACTTCTGATCAGTCCTACTGTGTTACAGCAGAACTTCTGACCCAGCAGTCCTACTGTGTTACAACAGAACCTCTGATCAGTCCTACTGTGTTACAGCAGAACCTCTGAGGGGGAAGCGGTACACAGTTTGGGCCAAAACAACAACGAAAAAGGAGTTACACATTGTTTCCTGTTTCGTTGCGTCGATATTTCACCCAGGTTTGAGTTTCCTATCATATCATCTAAAAAAAAAGTCTGATTTGAGAGACGGGCCGGTTTTGTGGTTGTCAAGCGCACAATAAGCACACTGTGAATGACAAACGTCCCTGTCTGGAGCATGACGCACACGCCAGACTCAGTGTCAAGGACAACCGCCGAGTGCTGCTCGCAAGTGGCGGTCGGATACAGAAACGATCCATTAGTGGTCGGCCCCCTGACACACTAAGCTACTGATCTCGACAATCATATGATGTACTGCTAAGGCACCCGCGGTTCCGGCTGAGATCACTTATGGATCTGTCACGCCGGGTTTCGCCGCCCGGCGTTCGGTAGTTATTGGCTTTATACCGACGCCATGTTCCTTCCGGAGCATGGGATTCGGTTAAAGTGATTACAGCGGCTCTCATCAGGTTACTATGCGGTATTTTGGCATTAATTATGTCGCACGTGTCTCCTGTCTTGTCTCGATTATTGATTGAGCTCATTCTGCCCGATCAGATTACACATTGGGTGTATCTGTAAACTGGCTGGTGTGTGTGTGTGTGTGTGGTGTGTAGTAGTAGTAGCTCGCGACGATCAGGGCCGTGTCCCAAACGGAGGCCCTTGCTTGTCGGGGGCGAGGCAGCGTCCTTTGGAGTCAGTTTCAGTGTTTCCGTATGAAGCGACCGAAAATCCAGTAGTCTGGATTGAGACAGAGTTCCGAGGCAGCGGTGCGTCATCGTCACCGTCAACCGTCGGTTTCAATTATGAATGCTTGAAGCCTGTTCTATCTCTTCTAATCTTCATGTACCGCCACCAGCGATATATTGCTGTCTCTCTTTCTTTGTAAGTTGCTTGGATAAAAGCGTCAAATGTCCTCAGTGTGAATATAAATGTTCTCTTTTGAAATGGCACATGCAACCTTCCCATGCAACCTTCTCTCTCTGTCTCTTGCACAGACAAGACACCGAGTGAGACTGAGAGACAGAGGGAGAGAGCTAGAGAGAGAGCTAGGGAGAGAGAGAGAGAGAGAGAGAGAGAGAGAGGAGAGTCACCTTGGCTGGCATTCAGTGCGTTGAGACCGATCGATCGAAACTCTCGTCTAATTCTCATCTCACTCGATGAGCACTCAGGACCGAGAAACTCAACCAAGACCCTGTTGCCTTTTTTTCAAATCACTCTGACGAAGAGGAGGAGGAGGAGGAGGAGGAGGAGGAGGACGGAGGAGGGGGTGTGGTGGTGATGGTGGTGGGAAGGTGGGAAGGTGGGGGGGTGATGAGGGTGTTAGCCATAACTAATGAGCTATATTACAACACTGGAGTCTTTTACACTATAGTGTAGCCCCCCCCCCCCCCCCAGTCTGGCAGCCGGCCCCGTCCCCCGTCTTATCGCGCGACTTAAGAAACGAGCACCAGATCTGTGCGTGTTTGACAGCTGCCGTGGGGTGAATTAGCGTGGGGTAGGTGGTGGGGTCGGTGGTGGGTGGTGGGTGGTGGTGGGTGGGTTGGGGTGGGTGGGTGGTGGGTTGGGTGGGAGTGGTGGACGGTGTATTATGTGCTGTGTAACTTAAGGAACACAGGTGCGGATGGATGAACGGTATTATCGTCAACACCGCCGATGATGTTCCTCGCACGAGACTCACACGCACACATTTGTACGCACGCAACACACACACACACACACACATTTACACACACACAACACACACACACACACACACACACACAACACACACACACACACACACACATACAGTATGCACACGCAGGAATGATCTTACATTGTTTCTATGTAAGATTACTCTTGCATGCTTGTCTAAAGACCATGGATGGACACACACACACGCACACACACGCACCACACACACACAGACACACACGACACACACACACACACACAACATTTGTGCACCCTCACCACCAGGCAGCCGTGGAGCGTCCACCGGCACACCGACGTTGATATACTGTTATACGTCATTGATACACCCTCCGTCCACACTCTCCCTTACGTCTATCGCTTACACATTTGCTGATTGAGTCAACGGCGCCCACGCCGCCGCCGCCGTCGCCACCGTCGTCGGATCGACACTGAAGCGTCCAGAGAGGAGTCTCCCAAGCTGGGGGGGGAAATACGAGCTGGGAGCCTCCTCCTCAGTCCTACTTCAGGAGCGTCATGTCCGGCCTGCAAGGACGACAGAGAAAAGAAACTATAACGTGGGCGAAGGGGAATCGAGGCGCCAAAGGATTCTCCTGAGCTTCAAACCCAATCCCCCCAGGAACCGCAAACCAGGGACGTAGCCAGTGCATACTTGAGTCCGGTCTTGGTTTTAGAGACCGGTTTTGTTGATGTCGTCGGACGATTCTTGTCTTTGACCGGGTCCTTGAATCGGGTCTCAGATTGAATGGGCCTCAGTGACCCCATGAGTGGGTCTCGGGAAGACTCATTTCTAGAGAAAGAGACCAAAGGCTGTGCTCAAAATTGCAAAGCTACAGATTGTCTTTACTAGTCTTATAATTTTAATAGATGCATTCAATTCTAAACAAGCTGCCTACAATACATTTCACCCTCAAAACATGCACATTTTGTGATGCCTTCAGAAACCATCCTTTTCTATTTCAGTATAATGAGAGCCAGACGGTCTTGGTCTGGAATCAGACTCGTATTTTTCAGTCTTGGTTCTTTGACCGGGTCCTTGAATCGGTCTCAGATGAATGGGCCTCAGCCAATGACTCGATGTGGACTTGGACTCGACCGAGGTGGTCTCCATGACAGCCCTGCCGCAAACTGGTCGGCATCCTTG
The DNA here is from genome assembly GCA_002895965.2 of Coryphaenoides rupestris. Lineage (NCBI taxonomy): Eukaryota > Metazoa > Chordata > Actinopteri > Gadiformes > Macrouridae > Coryphaenoides > Coryphaenoides rupestris. Next base: position 55,600 of record PIJE02001534.1, on the reverse strand, counting down.
AGCAAGATGCCTAACCGTTCCCTGACCTGACCTGACCTCTCTCCCTGACCTGACCTCTCCCTGACCTGATCTAACCCAACCCACTCTACCTCAATAACTTGTGTCACTCTCAGGCACTTTTGGGATTAAAGTGTACGTGACTAATTCATTCAAAAATTCAAGAGTAAGAAGGAGAAAGAGTTCTTACGATGCTTATAATGCTCCGTCCCTGGATCCCTGGATCCCCTGCACTTGACCTTAGGTCCTTATGTCCTCCATCTCCTCCTGTCCTTGACTCCTTCTCACCTTGTCGCCTTCACCGTGTTCCCTTGCTGTCTCTTTCCTCTGCCACAACGATTGACCGTCTTGTCCTTTGCCTGTCCTGCACCGCAGAGGATGGATTGATTGTACTGTAAAATGAAAAGAAGAAATGGAACGAATAAAGGATAAATATAATCCCAAAATAAACTCCTCCCTCTCCCTCCCTCCCTCTCTCCCTCACCTCTCTCTCTGTCCGCTGTGATTGGGCCCCCTGTAGGCCCCGGCTTTGTTTCGGCTCTCCTCCTGCGTAATTGCCACCGTATTAAAAGTCAGATGTCTCCTCCTCTTGAATTTCAAATCGAGAGGCTTCAAAGTGAAGCGACACTGCCGGGAGGGGGGGTCATCAAACGCGGCCCGCCGATGGGCTAGCGTGCCGCGAGCTAGTGCTTCAAGGCCCACTCCAGTCGGCCAGCCCGGTTGAAACCTATAGCCGTCTATCCCCGCCGCCGCCGCCGCCGCCGCCGCCGCCACCCACCTGAGCCTTGTTGTTTTCTCTCCGCACCACGCGAGTCCACCGCTTCTCTCAGACCCCCCCGCCTCCCCGCCCTGCCTCCTCGCCCCGCCCCCCGGTCTGTCTAGACAGTTGTTGTTTTAATCACCTCCCGTTTAATGAGCTGTTCTGTGCTTATTGTTATGGCGATGATGATATTTTGCTGTTGTTTATCGGCAGAGCCTGACTGATTGCGAGCGGTTAACGACGGGGTTTCGGCCGTCGTCTGTTGTCTGCGCGGTGAACGACGTCGCCGATCATCAACGGGGCAGTCATCCACCATTTCGTGTGTGAAGCGGGCCATTTAGCGTCGCGCGTCGCCCGTTGACGCGTATTTGAAAGTGGTCTTTGTTTCGAGTGAAATAAACCCGCACAAAAATAATAATATAATATAATAATGGATCAACCCGCACGTGACAAACGGCCAAACGGACACCTGTGCGCCTCGCTAGCGGTCGCACACTTTCTCCGCATTCTCGTGGCTTTGTGCGCCCGCTCCGCGATATATATGAACGCCGTCGACAGCCTCGACTGAGCGCGTGGGCCGCTCCGCTCCGTGAGTCATTAGGCCGTTCAGAAAAAATAAGAATAGAAGCCGACAGACGGAACGGTGGCAGACGGCCGCGTCGTTTGCATTGCTTTTTCCGACGTCGTTGTTCATCGTCATGCTGTTCGTGTTCGTGCGGCTCTCTCTCCACGTTGGGTAGCGTCTTGCACGTCCTTGGATGTTGCTATAGCGCTTAAAATGGTACTTAAAGGAACTCCCATTGTCACGAGTGGGAGTGTTGTCCACCCAGATGTATGGCGAATAGATCGGCCTACCAGTTGCTACAGTCCACTGGGCTGGTAGGGCTGGTCGGCTGATCTATCCAGCATACTTCTAGGTGCACACTCCCACTTGTGATGTCATCAAGTGGGGCCATTCCAACGGGTTTTTGAAACCGCTTGGAATGGCTAATCACGCTCACACCGGGTGGTATAATAGGAGTCCTTTAAACATGAGCATTATGAGCACTTGAAACTATGATTCTATGAGTTATGAATGCTTGGAACTATTCTATTTTGTACCATCAGTTTCAATCTGTTTCGAAAAAATGTACTTAATGTAAATTACTTTGCCATCTTGTCTTCCTCCTCTCTCTCTCTCTCTCTCTCTCTCTCTCTCTCTCTCTCTCTCCACTAGATTGGTGGTGCTGATGGGATCCCGAATGGAGGACCCGGAACGGAACATCCTGCGCGCCAACCGGCTCCCGGGAGAAGACCTACATGTTCGACGTGGCCTATCGACTTTCCTGGCCCAATCAGGGTGCGGACGTCAGCAAGTCACATGCTTTGTGCGCGCGCACGACGCCCGACACACAGTGTGTGCAACCGGTGCCCTAGAAGCGCGCTAGGAGAGTTCGGATTCCCACGCCATGCGGATGATGATAGATGATCAGTAAATAATCTACTAATTAATAATAATAATAATGACGGGGATTGACTGATGAATTCTATTTGCTATAGCACACTTTAAATACGGTGAAGTCTCAGGGTGCTTTAAAGCAAGGGTCAAAACAATCAGAACAATCAGAACACAATGAAACCTAACAAAAAAGCAGAGAGCCAAATAAAATAAAATGAAATAAATAACATTAGGGACACAGATGAACCAGAGAGGGCCCCAGGGGAAGGCAGAGAGGAACAGGTTAGTTTTAAGATTAGATTTAAAAGCAGAGAGTGAGTCTGAGGCCCTAATCTAACCTGAATGCATGATGTTATTATATTAAATATTAATGACGATACACTCAACAATGTGTGTGTTTCTTCCTTCTCGTGTCTCGCGTGCGTTACGCAGGAGGAGGTGTATCGAGCGACCACCAAGGGGCTGATCGAGGGTCTCATATCGGGATACAACGCCACCGTGTTCGCCTACGGACCCACAGGTCTGTCTAGAATGCGGACGGACACACACACACACACACACACACACACACACACACACACACACACACACACACACACACACACACACACACACACACACACACGACACACACACACACACACACCACACTACACCCACACACCACACACCACACACCACGAATTGCGATATGTGCACATTGTATTAATATTCTGATGCTGCTTGCGTTTTTATTTTTGCCTGCAAATCTCCCTGCAATACCAGCATGGGTTTGCATACTGATCCCAGTTCTATTGTGACCATGTCTGTTGTCACCATACTGTGTCTTGTACATATTATCAGGAGCCGCACAATATGAAATCAATTCTGTTCAAGGTGGCTTCCATGCATACAAATCAGCACCACGTCTGGTTCGGGGTGGTGTGTGTGTGTGTGTGTGTGTGTGTGTGTGTGATGACTCACTGGTCTGGGTCCATTACGGTCTCATTCAGAAACTAGTAATTGCTGCAATCTGCCTCCCGGTGGGATCGAAACAGCAGGGGGGGAGGAAACAGATCCACTGCTAACTTCCTAGAGGGAAGAGTTTGGGCGGAGGAGGAGGATGAGGAGGAGGAGGACCCCCCTGTGGGCAGTAGCACCTTCACCCCTTGCTGAGCTGGCCTTCTGCTGTCCTCTCATTCTGTCCTCCTCCTCCATCACCCACTCACTCCTCCTCCTCCTCCTCCATCACACTCTCTTCCTCCTCCATCTCCATCTCCCCTCCTCCATCACCCTCTCCTCCTTGCTCCTGGTATAGTCTGATGTGGTTTCTAGGGTAAGTGGTAAGTGATTGCATTTATATCGCACTTATCCAAATCCCTTTACAGCATCGCCTCACATTCACCCATTCATACACCGACGGCGGTGCCGACCATGCAAGGTAACAACCAACACGTCAGGAGCAGGTAGGGTTAGGTGGTGTCTTGCTCAGGGACACCTCCACACTTAGCTAGGAGGGGGAGGAGCCCCGGGGGATCGAACCAGCAACCTTCCTGTTGCCAGACGACCGCTCTTATTACCTCCTGAGCTACTGCCGCCCCGCATTTGGAGCTCAAACTGTGACCTGCATTTAACGTTTACATTTTCATGTAATGATGTAATGTTGTCACACGTAATGGAGGCGGAGGTGTCCTGTTCTCGAAAAACAATGCACACCCTCGGGACATTATTGACCAGCATCAAGTATTGGAACAATTTGGTGCCATGAAAAGCAGGAAGGACGACGACGAGGCTTGAAGCCATTTTTAATGTTGTAAAGAACGCGGGGACGACGGCGGTGCTGCTCTGCTCAAATTAGATCTGTGTGTCAGTGGTGGTGTTGTGAGGCCACTCATGGGCCAATTCCATGAAACGGCCATCTTGTTATTGGCCAGCCAATGACACCTTTGGTACTTATGGCGGTGGAAGGTTAGCCTAGATGCTGTGATGTAATCGCCATTCTAGGACATTTGGTTTTTTGGGTGGGATTTTACAAATTGAAGTTCCAGTTTTCAGGTAGAATTTGAATGATAAAAACGTCGGGGTAATAATGATATGCAAGATTCTCTTAATTTTATCAGAACTTTAAGACAAGCTCCTTTATAAATCCCAAGGTTGTGCCTCCGAAGAACATGCTCTTACTGGATTTTAAAAAATGCTTATTTTCGTCAAGGTCATCAAGGTCAACAAAAGTCAAGAAGAAATAAGTAACGTTCATGAATAAGGTGCAGTCGGTGTCGCCGTTTGGCCAGCTAGATGCTTCTCATCCGTAACTTTCATTGGATTCAGACGCGGGTATCGAGCAGTTAGGGCCTCGACGACATCGCACACAACGACGTCCCCGCGGGAAGGTCATGGCGGACGTTGGGATCGAACCCGGGATGTTTCTCCTGAGGTCTTCTGAAGTCGAGGACATTTGTTTTATTGTCGGGGCCTCAAGAGGTGTCAGAGTTGTTGTCTGGCAACCGGAAGGTGGCCGGTTTCGATCCCCGTACAAGACACCTTAAAAACCCTGACTGCTCCTGTTGCCTTGCATGTTTGACATCGCCATCCGTGTTTTACATTTACATTTACATTGAGGGGCATTTGGCAGACGCTTTCATCCAAAGCGACTTACAAAGAGTACATGTGTTGAAGGAGAGACAGCAAATATATCACTGTGGTACATAAAGATGGGAATAGAGCCGTTTTCGAGCATTCATATTTACGAGACGAATAGAACGAGTTTCGTAATCGCTAAGTTGCCTGAGCATAAGTAGCTGGGCACGCGTGTAATTGCCAATATTGCCAATATTGCAAAAAACAATTTGGACGAAATCGCTCGATAAACGCAATCCATTTGACCGCACTGTGCCAATTTCATGTCTTTCAATCCGCAGGCTGTGGGAAGACCTACACCATGTTGGGGACGGACAAGGAGCCGGGCATCTACGTGCGGACGCTGAACGACTTGTTCCGCGCCATCGAGGACACCAGCGACGACATGCAGTACAGCGTCACCATGTCCTACCTGGAGGTAAGGACCGTCCGTCCGTCCGTCCGTCCGTCCGTCCGTCAGCACAATGTCCCCTCGCCGCCGCAGACGTCTCACGGACCGGCCTGGCCCCGAAACGAGTGTGTGGGGCCGATCCACGCGTCACAGCCATAAACCTGTGGCCAACGATGATTATGGATCGTACTTCTCGTCTTTCGCACCGTAATTATGATACCCCTTTGTAGGGTAATCACTTTTGCAGGCGCTGATTACTTCCCTGGTTGCTAGGCGATGGCGATGTGGTTGTCGGGCCGATGTTATTTGGCCCTCTCGTTATTCACGCTCATTCACACTTTCAAACCGCACGGACCCCGATCGGCAACGTCTCGCCGATCGGCTCTATTATCATCTGC